>VMDR010017268.1:0-20277 GCA_007922815.1 Macrotus californicus | reverse complement strand
CTGGGCCAGTACCAACAAACAAACGCCAGACCGAGGCAGCTGCCAGGCAGCTCTACACAAGCACGAGGGTTTTTCTTAGTCAACAGTGATTGACAGCAGACATTACAGTTTTTGAAAGGAACAGTTATTATTGTAAAACAGTAGATTCATCATTATTTTGCTAATATTTTAGATGAATTGAGTTGTTTATTCTTTCAACAAAAATGTTTTGCTTTTTGTATAAAGTGAGAATTCTTTCATACCTGTAATTAATTGAACATAAGTCACTGCGGTATATCTTAGGCATATTCCCATAATGTAGTGATGCCATTTTTCGACTTATAGGAGCAGGTATCAGCACAATTTCAGGCAGCCACAATTGGGATTTATTGATTTAAAATAAAAGGTTCTCGGAGTTCATTTGGATTACCTTTTGGATCATGCAGTTCTAAGCCTGTTACACTGAGATCGAGTGTGTGGGCTCTGGATTAAGATTGTTTGAGTACTGCATCCTTCATTTAGGCAAACTTGGCCTTGCACATTTAACCTCTGTGATGAGCTGTATCTGTAAACTGGGGTGGCTGTAGGGATTAAATGAGAAAGTGAAGGGCCTGGCAAATAGTGTCATTCAAGGTTCCTCATTGCTTACGGCTATTGATGCAGCCCCTTGCTGCATAAATCTCTGTAAAGCTGCCTTCCAGCCAGTCAGGACCAGAGCAGATAAGTATTTACAGGGAGGGAGTAGGTTCCTGGTGTTCTCTCATCTGTTCATTCATTATTTTGTTTAACAAATGTTTATTTAGGATTTGTTCTGTGGTTAAGTGGTAGATGTACTTTATTTTCACTTTCATAGATACTACAGAATAATGGAAGTTATTGAAAATTAGGTAAGCAATTGCAAAGCACTATGGAAAGATCTATTTTAGTAATAATCCATAATGTACTGAAGGATTTAAGTAGCTTTAGGGTACAAGGGCTGGCAGCATAGAGGTGTAGAGATGCTTCCTGGAAGAAGCAGTGGCTAATAATGCCTAACTGGAGACCTGGAAGATGAGAAGAACTACTTGGAGGAAGGGTCAGGAGAATGAGCAGTGTGCTCAGTAGCCTGGAAGTGGGAGAGAAATGGAAGGCCTAGGAAATGACACTCTTAGTAGGGCTAGAGCATGAGGTATGAAGGGCGAGAAATGAGTTTGGAGAAGAGGAAGCCTCAGGTGACCTAGAACTGATGTGTCCAATATGGTAACCGCTGGGCACTTCGGGCTATTGAACACTTGTTAGTGTTACTGAAGAACTAAGCTTTAAATTTTATTTAATTTAAAATAAGCTGAATTTTAGAACTAGAGCAGCATAAACACATGAAACACAATAGTTTTGATAGTCTACATGCCACTTTTCAAACACCCTTGAAAATTGAGTGTCTGAGTTGAGATGTGCTGTAAGTGTAGTAAATATACTGCAGATTTCTAAGGCTTGGTATGAAATAAAGGATGTAAATATCTCATTAATAGTGTTTATATTATATGTCAAAATGACAATATTTTGGATTTGTAGAGTTAAATAGGATATATTTAAAAAATTAATTTCACCTTTTATATTGCAGTAAAATATTCTTTAAAAATTTTTATTCTAATCATTTTTAGGTGTGTAGTTCAGTGGCATTAAGGACATTCACATAGTGCCGGAACCCCAGCTTCCTCCACACCTAGTCTGAGCCACCTGCCTCTGATCAGTACACTTCTTTCTATCCCTAGGTTCATGCCCAAAATATTTTCACGTGATTATTGAAACTGCCGTCTCGGATCGCCAGAATATCTACCTACAGAACATTTTATTTTTTCTAAACTGAAAGTCTGTATAATCATTGAAAAACAACTCCCCACTCTCCTCTCTCTCACCTGTTTTTTAATATGACTCCTAAAAATTAAAAAATTTCATATGTGGCTCGCATTGTATTTCTTCTGTACAGTGGTGGTTCGTTGGAGTTTGTACTTTACCCTGAACACATTGGAGAACTTTTACTGCCTCTTAAGTAGTAGAATAGATAGTATGATCAGACGGTGGCTCAGACTGGGGGTGTAGAGGAAGCTCAGGTTCCGACACAAGCAGCTGAGAGGGTAGTCATGCCACAGACAGGGAAGTACATTTTGGACATATTTTATTTGAGGTCCTGTAGTTCATCTGGGTGTGGCTCAGAAGAGAGATGTGCCAGAATATTACTTCTTGTAATAATATTCGCTATTTAACAGCTTGTTTCTGGGTTGTTAGAGCTGGAGCATGTGATGTTCATTGACTGTAACTGGTCAGTAATTCAGGGCAGTGAACAATTACACTTTGTCTGTATATAATTTGGTTCGTGATAATACTGTATCTGCTGCTCATATTCTTTTTGAGTGTAATAGGTAAGACAGTGTCAGTGTCAGCCTTGGAAGTTTCATTTCTGTTTTCCCTGAAAACAAAGAAATGAAATACATTGAAAATGAAAACAAAACCTATAGAACTAGTTTAATTTGCAAAAAGTTGAGCAAGAAGGAGAAGTCCATGAAAGACAAAGGTGCCCTGAAACCACCAAAAACATAGCTACCCTGGGGGATTGTTGTCAAGGTGTGTGGCCGCACATCAAAGGGGTTTGCTTTGAGACTCTGCACAGACCCATGAAAAGGCGTTCATTCCAAAATTACTTTTCGTTTTAATTTCAGTTTAAAAAATCACCTTTTCACTAATAGTTTCTGAGATTAAACTGCCTTTAAGATAACATTTTAAATTGTATATTTTTTCTGTTTGAAATACAAAATACATTCCATCTTTCTTTAGAAACCAAATACTCTAATTTAAATAAATGCAAAAGTAGTCAAATAAATCGACTATTTTTTAATGTAGAAATAGTATATAAGGTTGATTGAAACTTCCAAGAACTTTTTTTCTAGTGCCGTCTCATCATTAACTTAAAAATTCATCAATTTTAAACACTCATTTTGTTTTCACAAAGCAGAAAAATATTATGAAATCTTTTCAGTAAATAGCAGATATTTTTCAGTAAAAAGAATTATGACATCCTGGCAAAGGTATAATTTTAATAGACTAATGAGTTTTCTGACCAGAGTCGACTGAGCCTCATCTGATTTTTACAGTGATAAATTGACTGTGTCAAAATTCGCAGTCTAGTCTGGTGAAATATTTTACTTTGAAAGTTTAATTCTCATTTTTTATTTATGAAAGCAGTGGTAGTGTCACAGCAGCTTATAACATGCTGGTCATTTGGTATGATTTATTTCAATGAACGTCACTTGTTGATGTGTTTAGTCATTGTTGACCCATATTTAATCCTAAAAACTCTAAGTGGTGTGAAATGTAATAAGTCAGTCCCCCACTGTAGTTAAAAAAAATAAACAAACAAACAAAAAATCTAAATCATGATCCACAGATCTATTCAGTTGTCTTTTCCTGGCTTTAATGATGTCACAGATTTGTATTTGACAGCTGCTGATTTGGGGGCAATGGAAAAGTGACAACTTTCTTTAGTACTGTAGGGATCAACTTGGAATAATTTCTGCCACAAAGCATATAGTTGAAATGTAACATAATCATCTTTCGTCACATAATTTGGGGATTCTGGCTTGGCATTTTAAAGGCTTAAAGGAAAATTGTGGAATAAAGAACATTTCTCTCGTTCATTTATCAATTTTTTATTCAGTAAATACTTATGGAGCTGATCACAGTGTTTGGTGCTCAGTGATGGGGCGTGAGATGGAGAGGGTCATTCCTTCCGTGGGGTTTAGATTCTGCAAGGACTTAGATCTGGAACTTCTAAGGATGTCATTTATTCTTTTGGTAGTTTTGGAAGGCAGAAGAGAAGGCCTAGATTACAGCAGTCTTCTAAGGCATTTCTTTACAGAGAGATGTAATGAGCATTTCTGTTTCCTAATGTCAGGATATTTAGTATAGATAGTTTTGAACATATAGATAAGAATATCAGAAGTTTACATTTTTTTCAAATATGATGAAATTAGCTTGAGATCATTTTAGAAGTAATAATGGACATCTTTAAAAAACAAACATTTTTAAATGGTGGTATATTATTAACATCAAATTTGAAATTATTCATAGCTCACAACAAAAAGCAATATCTTACAAATAATGAAACATTCAAAAAATGAAACATTATTTACAATATGTAGTGTTTCTAGTACCAGTATCTTGAAGTTTTTTAAGAATTGAGGGATAGTGTTGTTATTATTTCTTTTATCGTACAGAATAAGAGGCATAAACTCAGTACCTGTCTCAGAAATGTGCTTTAAAGTGTCTCTAGGAGGAAGCCATCTAGACATAATTATCCTTACATATTGTCCCATTTTTATGTTTCTCAAAGCTATTCATAAATACAGAGTGGGGCAAAGGTAGGTTTACAGTTGTTTGTATGGAAAATAATAGTGTAATGAACAAGTAATAATACAAGAATAAACTGTGTTTCATGCATTCACAACTATAAACCTACTTTTGCCCTATCCTGTATTTTTCAAATAATAATGTGACTATTACAGAACACTTTTATTGGCTGGTCAGCTAAGAACTAAGAGGGAGATCAGTGGCCCAAATGTTTTTAGACATAACAAGAAAATTTAAATACTTTTCCAACTCTTAGGTGCCTTTTTTTAAGAATCCTTTTTTATAATTAATACTGAAGATGCCAGCAACATGGAAATCATTTATTTTCTTGGCAGACCCAGGGCTTAATGTATGTGCATTTTCAGGCTTCTCAATTTGACAGGGGTCAATCAACGTTTGATTTCAAAATTCCGTCTTTCTTAGTGACAGCCTTAGAACTTAATAGTTCTTTTCCTGCCTATGACGGTGTTGCTGTTTCTGTGCTCTTTGCCACATGCTGATTTGGGGAGCCATGCCCCACAACTATGGCACATGACACCACCTCAATGTACATTCTGCACAGTTAAGGCATGACAGCCTTTTAACCTCAGCTTGCTGTGCATGCAGAGGATGACGGCGCACCTGCACTGAGGAAACCAGACAAGCTATCGTGATGTGTTCATTCTTAATCACATTCTATTTCTCCCAGAAACATTCCAAGAAAATGACAGGCCAACCTAAGAGTTTAGGTTATCAGCCTGAGACACACGAGGCACAGGCCATCTCCACCACAGATAGAGCTAAATTGTACTTTCAAACTTTGACTTGTTTATTTGTTGTTAGAATTTTAATATGTAGATCATATAAGGCTCTTGGTCCTTATTTTTTAAATTTTAAAGATTTACTTAGTTACTTTTTTTGTTTGTCATCAAAAAAATTTTTTTAAACCAAAATGAGAGTCATCTCTACCCGCCTCCATGCCACTCCACACGAATGATCGTGTTTAACGTCTGCAGTAATGTTTTGACTTTCCCATGGAGAGGACAGCTTGGACAGACACAGCATTTCACCACTCTATGTTATGATTAAAAGTGTGTTTCAATAGCATACCATATATGTATCATACTCAGACACACACATAATCTGTTTGATGAAAGTATCATCTTCTCTTAAATGTAATTGTGCTTTTTGTTTCCTTTGGTCTTACCTCGAACCTACCAGCGTCTATAACATTTTACACACCTTTGCTTAGCTGACTCACTTAGAAATTTTCAGGCTTCATTTTAGAAGTTTTTAAAAATAGAATTTATTCACCTAAATTTCACTAAAGGTGCGCTGACTAGTCTTCAGGTGTGCCATTTTCCACATGTACAGAAACATTTGAATGTAACAATAAAGTGTTTGAGCTTTGTGGCCTGGCACCCTGGACTCACATCTCAGCTCTGCCACCTACCAGTAATTTTAGAATATATCATCCCCCTTTGAAGTCTGTCCTTGATTTTCATGACAATTGATTGGTGTCCCTTCCCTCCCTTTGGCCACTTGATTTCAGGCTCTTCTTGTCTCCATCTTGAGTGTTTCTGTTCTCCCAGGTTCTGTCTGAAGCTTTGTATTTTACTCTTTACATTCTCAGTAGGGATTTATGAAATCGGAATTGCAATAATAGTACCTTCTATCATTATTTTGAGTCCTTCACCCAGTGCCCAGCCATAGTGCTCAATAAATGTTTCTTCTTATTGTTCTTACTATGATTATATTATATTACATACTATTACAATAACAAAATTATATTATAATAACAATAATGTATATTGTTTTTAAGTTTACTTTTAGCATTTGGGACACATTTTCTCATACATAAAATGTTACAAATAACTAAATACCAATAAAATTTGCAAATGTTTAATTAATTTAGAGATAACTGTTGGGTTTCAAATAATTACAGATTCACAGAAAATTATGAAGGTAGTATAGAGATTCTTGTGTGCCCTTCAGCCACTGTTCCTCTTTGGCTACGTCTTATGTAACTACAGTACAATATCAAAACCAGAAAGTAGATATTGGTACAATATGTGTGCATAGTTCTATGTAATATTTATAGCTGTATTTTATTGTGAGGAAACCTAGTTCTTCAGAAATGGCTAAAAGGAAGTGAAAAAAATAGTAGTAATGTATTGTGGTTTATAGCATAGAGCTCTTGATACTCAACATAAAACAACCCTATAAAAATTGTGCAAAAATTTGATCTTATGCTTCACTGTGGGACAAATACAGATGGCACATAAGCACATGACCAGATGCTTAGTGTAATTATCCACTAGGTAGAAGCAAGGAAACCACAGTGCAGAGCTCCTGCGTAACTGTGGAGTAGTCACAGTCAGTGCAACTAGCTGAGAGTGCCAAGTGGCGATGCCAGCGTGTGGCGGTAGGAACTCTCCTGCTCTGCTGCTGGGAGTGCACAAGGTGCAGCCACATGCGGAACAGTCTGGCAGCTTCTTATTAGGTTAAACATACAGTTCGCCATGCCATCCAGCAATCTCACTCCTAGAAATGTACCTGAGAACAATGATATTTATGTTCATGCAAAAACCTATTAGTGCTTTTTATAGTGGCATTATTTATAATGACCAGAATCTGGAAACAACCCATTGTTTTTCAACTGGTGAATGAGTTAACCAACCATGGTGTGTCCACACAATGTACAATAATACTACTACTTAGCACCAAGAGGTAACAAAGTACTGATACCACCAATGTGGGTGCATCTTAAACACATCATGCTAAGTGATGGTTCCTTACTGTATAATTCTGTGCACATTAAAATTGGGGAAAAATACCCTATGAGGACAGAAACTAGATTAGTGCTGGGGACTCTGCTTGGGTGGAGTGGCTGACTACCGAGGAACACAGGAATTTTTTTTTCTGCCAGTGGAACTGTTGTTTATCTTAATTGTTGTGGAGGTTACATGACTTCATTTTTGGGCAAAATTTATAAAAGTCCAAACATTGAAAAATGAATTTTACTATATGTCAATTACATTATAATTTTTAAATTAAGTGTAAAACCAGATTTTTAATGTTGCTAGATGGACTACAGAAATGCCTAACAATACTAATGATAATTCAGTGGCATAGGAAAAAGGAAAATACGGTGAAGAAAAATAGGAGAAGTGAAAGGGAAGAATGTAGGTGACAACACACAGGGAAATGTTTCATCATGTAGAGTCCATGACTGCCCACATCTCCCCATAGTCACTGTTTGCACTCCCTCTGGATGACATTGGACTTTTATGGGTAGAATCTTCCCCTTAGAAGGCTTTTTACATAGATCTGCCTCCATTCAGAAAGTTCTAGCCTCAGGGAGCTATTTCCAAAGCTAAAATCCTGCTGCCAAAATCATTCCTAAGAAAGGTTTTAGTTTCTCCCGCTTCATCATCATAATCATTATCTCACCTAGGATTAAATGAGATATTTGTTACATTAGCACATGGCTGGCACTGAATAATGAAGTGATGATGTCAACTCTTATTTAATAGATAAGAAATCAGAAGTTTAAAGCGATTATGTTATATAGATAATAATTGAAGAGCTGTGTGAAATCTGGCCTCCTGACCCAAATCGTATGCTCCTTGCTAGTAGGCTATATTCACCTTCGAGTGGGACAACTTCCTGATCTTCTCAAAGACTGAAAACACTCTTAGGCAGAAGTTAACTGTTTCCAGTATTTGCCATGAAAATGATTATTTCAGTTTAGATATACTACCTGTTTTTTGTTTTGTTTTTTTTTATTTCAGAGGACTTTAAATGAATGCAGTATTTTAAAATAAGTCTGCCTTAAGTCCTTGGGAGAAATAGGTTACAAGAGAATGGGGGAAGTATTCTTAAATTAAGTCCTAAAATATTCTCACCAAGTGTCATTAGCCTTGCAGGGCCTGTCAAACTCTAGTTCACGCTTACTTGGTGTCAGATCTGTTGGAAAGCTTTGACAAACAGTTGGTATAGCAGAGACAGCTGAAAGCCTCAGAGAGGTGCATTGAGACACGTAAATCTATCATCTAAATAAACTCCACTAGTGGCAGGTGTCTGAGCACTCTAACTCACAGTGATGTGGGCACATGGGTTTTGTTAACCAGAAACAGCATTTTAACATTGACAGCGTTTAAAAAGACACCTCTAGGCAGAAATTTGCTGTCTGAAGAACTGTAAACTCATCTTGCCTTCAAATGAAAAGACTGTAGTGCAGCTTACTTTACAGAGAAAAGAAGGATGCCATTATTGGGTTTATTTCCTAACATTTGAATCTTTTACATATATAAGCAATTTTTTATAACCTGTTCTTGAAACTTGACCAAAACAAAAACTTTGGTTATAGAAAGTTATGCACAATTAAAGTTTGACCACTTTATTTTCATGCTTGGGATCAAATCTTGGTAAAGTTCACTTACTGCCTTTGTATTTTAAAAAATAGAGATACTTTTGAAGCATTTTAGGTACTGTATTAAATTCAGCATCATTTCATTTATCCACCCTTTGCAATTTTAATTATTTGAGAGTAACCATAAAAGGCCAGATCATTATAGTTAATAGTTTTGCCCTGCCTTTGGTGGCTGCTGTGTAAGGATTAGCAAGTGAGCCTAGCTGACTGTCCCGCATTGACATGTGGACACAACCTTGTTGCCTCTGTATATGAGAATATGTGTTTTACATGGAAAGGTCTTTACTCTGTGGATTGACATGAATTGGGAAGTTTACAGAGGTCTCAGGATGTCCTTGAGAATGATGGTCTCCTTCCTTTGTATGTGTGAGGTAGTGAACAGAATCCCCTCTTTCTTGAGCAAAAGAAGGGATGTGAACAAGTTTCTCCCCAAGCAGATTCTGAAGGAAAGTGTCCAAGATGTGAAGGTGGGAGGGTATGCAATGAGTAGTTGTCAGTCAAGCAGTTCTGCATTCGGAGTTTTGCCAATGTCCCCTAAAACAGATCCCATAGCTTAAGACCTTTGCATGTCATAAATTAGTTATAATCACTTCTGTTTATGCTGAATTTATAAAATGCTTTTTAAAATATTCAACTGATGTATTTAATCCAGTTGACCTTACTTATCAGGAAGGATAAGCTAGCTAGTAGAAGAGAGGGAGAGAGACCCCGTCTGTTGGACGTTTTATTGAGTTACTCTGAAAGATTTTATTTGGGAGATAAATCTTGATTACCATGATTTGTCTTGTTAGTGTTCTTGAAACAAGCCAACCCTCATGTGTTCAAACATGTATGGACCTAACATCTATTGCATGTGTGCACTACACTGGGTGCTGTCCACAGTGCCATCACATGCACCACCCTTGTCCGCAGCAGCTCTCTAGGTCTTGTGATTCCAGTCCCCTCTTGGCCATATCCTTTTGTAGGCACCCTCCTGTAATGAAATACCAGTAAAAACAATACCCCCTTCCCCTCCTCCGCCCCAAGTTCTTGCTCTCATGATGTTTTAGCTAGGCATTATTTCAACCCATTTTTTTTTACTGGAAACTCAGATGATTCTAAGGAAATTAAGATAAGTGAAATTCATTGAAGGTATACATGGCGGGGAGGGCCGATGTTAAATTGATCTGTATCACGCTAAAACAATTCCTGTTTGTACAAAATTCATTAGTATCTGCCATTTGGACTGTTTCAACTTTTGATACATTGTATATTTCAGGATAGACTTGGAATTTAGACACAGAACAGCAACAATGGTGAGGGCTCACTGTGAAAACCAGTTCAGTAGGAACTGGAAGGTTGCACTGGCCCCCCACCCCAGCCCCAACCTTGTTTAAGATGCTGTTTCTCGTCTTAAATGGGAATAAGTCAGCATCTTCTCTAGGGTGGTGACACAACAGCCTGAGCTCCTGCTTGAGTCATTCCATGGATTTTCCCTAAGATGTGTCATCTGTGCTTTTCCCCTGGGACTTTAGGACATTGTGCTCAGACATTTTAAGTGTTGTTTGTTTACCAATATGTGACTAAAGCTACTTTTTTACTATATACTTTCCCTATCCTTGAACCTCTTTCCTTTTGTAATTCCTTTTGTAAAAAAAATTTATCTTATTACAGCCTCAAAAATAGTGACTAGAATCAAATTCTTTCTAAGGTGTATCGAGTTAATGATTTGGGAACATCCTGGGATCTCCTCCTGTAGCATGGAGGCGTTTAAATAGGAGCCCCACAAATAGAGCTGTTATTCCTGCAGCACATCACAGGCCCGTGAGGCTTGTTTCCTGGGGAATCCAGTTTGTATCTCAGCCTGAATTCTGCCTTCCTGCTGCACAACAAAGCAACTCCACATATTTTGAGTTTTGGTGAAACTATCACTCATTCATCAAAGCTCTGTCTGGGTGATAATTTTTGTTTTTAAAAACAGATGTGGAAACTGAGCAGACAGATGTTGAGAATGGATCTGTTGTTGAAGCTCATGTTGTCACACATGCTGTAGAAAGACAGGTCGTTAGCATTCAGAATGGAACACCTACAGTCTAGTGAATTAAAGATGCTGTTTGCATGTCTCTTGAATTAGTCTTTGTAGTTTGATTTACATTGCTCAGGAGGTAATTAAAAGTTTTCCCCACGTCCACCTGATCTGTGCTAAAGTAAGTACATATGAAGTAGGGTAGCTTATTATATTTTAGTGGTTAGCAAGATATATTAATGTTTTTGTGTTAAATATTCTTTTTCATTCTGGCTGCTCTGTACCAGGCATTGTCTAGGTAATCCTCCAACAACTCTTTGAGGTTGATATCATTATTCTTATTTTGTACCTGATAAGACTGACACTAAGAAGAATTCAGTAATTTGAGCTCACATAGCCACTAAGCCCCAGAACTTGTCACTCTTACCTACTGTGCTCCCTCTAGTACTTTTTTTAAAAAAATTTTTAAAGATTTTATTTATTTATTTTTAGACAGAGGGGAAAGGAGGGAAAAAGTGAGGGAGAGAAACATCAATGTGTGGTTGCCTCTTACATATCCCTTACTGGTGATTCGGCCCACAACCCAGGCATGTGCCCTGACTGGGAATCCAACCCACGACCCTTTGGTTCTCAGGCCAGCGCTCAATCCACTGAGCTGCACCTGCCAGGGCTCCCTGTAGTACTTTTGAAGTGTGGTGGAGTCAAGCACAAAATGGACAAATGGAGGGTCTGTGACTGGCAGGGATGCCTTTAACCGCTTCACAGCTGCTGAGTCTGTCATCATAGTGCCCTGGGCTCCCCAGTATGAGAAATTGACCCATCAAGGCAACACAGCATGTGGTCCACATTTTCCCCCTTCCAGACCAGACACCCTGTTGCATTGCTTGTAAAAAACATCTGCACTCACTGTTCACTTCTGTACCTTGGTCGGATATAAACCTGAGCCAAAGCAGAAAGCACACAGACACATTTTCGCCATGGGCTTCTCAAGTTCCTTGGCCGGCAGAATCGTGGGCTCTGGGCTCAGAGACCTCCACTTTCCACATGTGTCTTCAGTACAATTAAAAGGGAGGGGAGGGAAAGTTCTTCAACGTATGTCTTTAATTATTCTAAGCATGTCATTGAGAATCCTTCATAAACCATGTTTTGATGAGAAAACAACTTAAGATAAATTATACAAACAAAATATTCCCAATTTTTTTAAATGAATAGGGAAAAGACTTGAAAAGTCATATTATGGTTGCCTCTGGATGGCAAGATATTAGGTTAAAAAAATACTTTTATATACACTGTTGTATAATTTTTAGTTTTTCTACAAGAAGCTTTTCATTGCTTGTGAAATCAAAGTAAAAGTATAAAATTGGGAAAAATATTATTTAAACACCTTGGGTTTTTATATGACTTTTTGTCTAGTGACTTCAGTAGGAGGGATATGGGCATAGCTTATAATACAGAGAGTATCTCTGGGTTTCCTCCCTTTGTCTTCAACACAAACACCCTGAGTCATTTTTGTTTTTTAAATTCTAGACACATTTTTTTCCTCGGTAATGTTCACAATTCCATATCTACCTTCTCTTTAACAGTCCTTTCCATCAATGTGGAATTATCCCTTCTGATGTCTTTGATAGTCATTTTCAGGAAATCCTTGCTTTGCTTGCTAGCTGTGACCAAAATCTATATTTTTGAAATGATTCTCATTATCATCTGTCATTTAGAAAGTATGTACCTTAATTAAATTGAATGAGTTGCCTACACCCTTTTCTAGAGGTTCCAAATCCAAAAAATAACTTAAATTCAAAATGTACTGAAATTTCAGTCTTTACTTATTATGTTGTTGATAGCCTAAATCAATTTATTCTTGTCTGTCAGACGTAATTTCCATGTGTGTTGGGGGTCTCCAAGCCATCCCCAGGTTTGATGCTCCACTAGGGGACAAATAGGACTCAACATGTAGTTGTACTCACAGCTATGATTTCAGTGAAAGGATCCAAAGCAAAATCAGCACAGGGAAAAGGTACATGGGGGCAGAGTCGAGGGAAGCCAGGTGCAAGCGTCCAGAGTCCTCTCCCAGTGGAATCACACAGGACTCCTTCATCCCCCTGGAATGAGTGGTGACCACACGTGGGAGTGTTGCTAACCAGAGAAGATTGTTGGAAAATCAGCATGCAGAGTTTTTGTCAGGCCTGATCAGATAGGCACCCTCTACCAAACATGTACCAAAATTCTAGACTCCCCGAAGGGAATGCTCAGCATAAATCACATGGTACTATACAAAAGAGTTTGGTCATGGTGAGACATTATTAGCAGGGAATGGGTGAGGGAACCTCCCAAAATCCAGGTTTCCAGACACCTGTCAGGGGCCACTCTTGTAAGCAGTGCTTTCAAAAGTAGCAGTCTCAGGCCTTTCCACACAACATGCAGTAAAAACTAGAAATGGCCATTTGCACCAGAGGCAAAAATGAGTTTGCTGGAGTATAGAATGGCCCCGCTGCGTTCATTAACCTTTACATAGGTGACTTTGGATATCTTCCCTCTAGCTCAGTTTTCACCTCTGTAAAATGCACTAGAACTTTGCATTTCAAAATTCTGTGGTTCTGTGTGTTCTCTAATACTTTATGTCAGTGATTCTCAAACTGGGGTCTGTGTACCTGAGGATTATGGGAAGGCTATCGTAGAGGACAGACCCTCAAGTTCTATTAATGCTCTTTCCTCATATTGATCTGGATGAGAATGAACCTTGAAGTGGCCTGCTGGTTTTCCTTTCCCACTACCCCTTTCACTTTATAGAATAAATGTGTTATTCTCAGATAAAGATTCTGAGGGCAAGTCTGGAGATAGCCAAGCAAAGATAGAGTAGGTAATAAATGCTAGAAAACAGCATGTTATTTTGCCTAGGCCATACATTTATTGCCAAAATGGTGACCCTTTTTACTAGCTGCTCACTAAAAGCAATGGTCTTCTCTTCTTTGGTCCACAGCTAGTCCACATCATCCAGCTTCCCTTCCAGGTGGGAGCCCAGCCAAAGGTGTTGGAGTAAAAGGTGACAGATATCCCTCCAGGCTTGGCTCCTGAACACTCCCATGTGCCCTCACCCTTACTGTTTTCAGGAATGCAGTTGACCTCGAGAGAGACCTCAGTACCAAATGCTGGGATGGCAGCACCTGTGTCCCTGAACGACTGCAGCGTAGTGCTGCACCAGTGCTGGTGTGTGAGCCAGGAAGGACCTTCTCTTGTGTTTCAGCCATTACATAGTCGGGGGCCTGTATTTTACCCTAAATACACCCTTGATTATCTCTTAGAATTAGAATTCAGAACTGAGATGCTTGAAATGGGGATCCATATTAATATGTTTATTTTATTTTAAAAATAAATTCAGACTTTTTCCGATAGAAAATATCTGTTTGGGCAGATTTATTTGGTAATAAGGACAGCTTTTGTCTATTACATTGTCTATTTGGCAGACGTTTTACATAAATTGGGCTTAATCTACAGTCTCGAAATTTGACCAAAAATATTTGAAGCACACCTGTAATTATATCCTGGAATTCTATGCTGGAAAATACTATCCTTTATCCTTTTTAAGTCTTGAAATAGAAAAATTTATAAGGGTCAATTTAACATATGTCAGGAGAGATGTAGTTTTCTAAAACTCTTTTGGGGACTATGCAGCAAGAGCATTTGAAGAACACTAGCATATAAAAGAGGACTGCTAGTAAGTAGTTTAAATAAGTCTTAGTTGACCTGGTCAATACTTAGGCAGTTAGTTTATTTACTTGTGTAAATGAGCTGAATGTTTGGGTCAAACCTAAAACAAACGACAGAGACTAATGCTACAGCTTGAACAACTTCTGCTGTTGTAAGTCTTCTAAATTACCCTCTTAAAATATGTGTAGATCTCATCAGGCAGGTGAATGGAGAGGCTGAATAAGTGGTCTTCCTGTAAGAAAAGTGAATGTGTAGGGGGATTACTCTACTTAGTGCTGCCAGTAAAGCTGAAATTTTATTGTTCCTTCTCCTTTCCTGAATCTTTTTATGTGTGGGGAGACACATAGATATGAGGTGGACCTTGGGACTTGGGCCACGTGTTTGTGGGAAAGAAATTGAAGAATAACTAGGTGACTAAAGTGCTAAGGGAGGGACTTAGTCTAACAGAATGCAGTTTCCTAAATTTATGATTTGGCAAGCCTGGTGCCCATAGGGTTTTAAATAACTTAAGGGAAACATTCCTACCTGTGCCCCACACAGCATACAAAACTCACTGCAGTGAGGAACAGCAGAGGGAAGCCTGAGCATCTGTCCTCCATGTAGCTACATAAAAGATCAGAGGAAATCATCAGAGCTCACAGTTGGTACTCCCCCACTGACTAAAAGTGTCTCCAGGAGTGTGTCCCCCTGGCATTCATCCACTGTGATGATGTTGGCAACCATAAATGCCAGAATCACACCTAGCATTTCTGTTGAAAAACACTGACCTTGCATTGAGTCCAGAGGCTGCAGGGGTGATGGGGAAATCTGGGAGTAGAATAACTGCTCTGCATGAGGAAGTATAAAGACAGACCTCTTGATGATGGAAGGAGTCATTTGGGTTTTCATTGTCTGCAAAACAATAGTCTAAAGCTCTGGAGGTGATTTCAGAGGGGCAACAGTAGAAGACATGAGGTACAGTAAGGAACAGCACATATGACCTCAGAAACTCAAGAGATAGGATGGACATCCTCAATTTCTTGCACTGCTATAGAAATTGCATGACAATTTCTAAAAGGGTCCTTGAGAGCTAATTGCTGGCTGAAGGGACTTTTTGAGAAGGTATTTGGGTGAATGATGTTTAGACATCAGGTGCTTTCTACTTGGTCTGATCTGTGTCCCTGTGAATGGCATCATGGTGACTCTGAGAATGGAGCCATCAAAGAAATACTACTGAGGCCATTCCTCCAGGGCTGAGACTGTGACCTGTTCATCCTTGCATCACTGGAGCCTCACTTGGGGTCTGAGCCCAAATTCAGGAAAGGCTTAGATGGTAAATGAATGGACCAGTTACAAGGTTTCCCTCCATTCTAGCCCAATAGCAGGCACAGAGGGACTCAGACTAATATTCCATTAGGAATGCTGTGTGCTCACCCAAGTTTCATTTCAAGATCCTTTCCAGGTGAGATTCGGGAGGAGGTGAGAGGAGAACCCAGTCAGGCATTGCCACTGACACTATGATCAAGATAAGACACTGAGGGCAAAGGCATCCTGTTTAGAGTGACTGCACAAACCCTCACTGTATCTTCCAGAGCCTTGCCATTCCAGTCCTCTCTGAGGGTAATGATGGAGGGGATAGTGCTCCTCATGTAGCTATTTGCAGAAGCAGAGTTCTGACTGCTTTTTGCCTGTGAGTCCCAGGGTGCCTACAGAGGGCTGCAGGCAGTCCTTTTCCTGTGAGATTCTGCTTTGCTCCTGCACCCAGCATTGCCTGCTGACTTGACATTTCATCTCGAGATGACCAGATCTCACACTGCTTCAGAATTGTTTTCTTGAGGGCAGGAAAATCTACAGGGAATAAAAATGAAATGGGCAATTTTGTCAGGCATTTACAGTAGCAAAACAGAGAGCTGACAATAGGAACTTATGTGTATTGTTCAACAGAATAAATGATCAAGTTGTATGCAGGAAAAGGAAATTGTCAGATTTAGGAGAAATGATAAAATATAGCACCACATATTAAGGGCCTGTTCTTTATTTAATATTTATGGTCCTATCCATTGTTAGGGTTCAGTCCCAAGCAGGGATGTGAACTGCAGTTCTCTATTGTCTATTTTTGTAAAGAAGTTTGTGCAATATTTAATTATTTATCAAATAAGTAGACTTCTCTCAGTTTACCAACCTGCATGTACTAAATATTTCATGAACATTTTCCCTCATTCTGAGTCAGTGTTTTGTGCATGTGTTTGTATGTGTGTGTTTACATAAAACACACACACATGAAATATTCATGTTAGTATGTGGGGATGTATGCATTTGTGTATGTCAGAGGAGAGAGTTTGGTGATATTTGCTTTGGCTATGTCTTAATTTTAGCTCAAGATCATCAGAAAGTCTAGATTAGCATTTCTGAGCAAAGGGCAGACCACCAGGAGGGTTCTTCTCCCCGTTTTGCTGCTGGCTATGAAACTTAAGGCAAGAATTTAGTCTCTAGATGTCTAATATCATTGCTACTTGTAAAACGAGATAATCATATCTACCTTCCAGAGACATAACGAATAGTGAATTATTATGTGTAAAGTGCCTGAGGCAAGTGGAATTTAAGTTCTTTATGAGACAAGGTGGTATAATTTAGAAAGTAAAATTGTTGGACAGGTTATATTTTTTCCATTATCATCCCATCGCTCAAACCAAAAATAGGGGAGATCTTTCTACTGGACCTCCATGAGAATTTGGGTCCAAGTCTTCAAGGGTTTTGTTTTTTTTTTAAGTTGGGAGAAGACTGAATGAGTAAAAGCATTATGTAAAGACAGGACTAAAAAGCTGTGGGGGAATTATAGGAAAGAGTAGTCCATGGTACACAGTAGCAGAGAGTTGCTCAAATCATCACCTTTATATCCATGTAATTAAGTGGCTAGAGAAGACAAGGCTCTGAGTGACCAAGTATTTGCTGCCATAGAACATTCTCGTGAAAATAAGGAGCTTAGTGGAGGCAGCTGGTTGCTTTTAAAACACTGGGGAACTTAGGGAAAGAAAATAATGGGGCTTTTAATTTAATCTGAGGGGTAATGACCTGTGCTGCTACTAAACTAAAGCTTTAGGAGCCACTGCGTGGTGCCGCCATCTCTGTGTTTCCATCTGTGAGAATTGTGTGGTTCTGCTAGCCTGGGCCCCCAATTAAAGAACACCTAGAGCAAAGTCACAATCAACATTAAAAACGAGCAAGAAACAAACATTTTATGGTGTTAGCCATTGAAGGTTTGGAGATTGTTAGTACTGGAGTATGAAAGATGATTAATATAAATCTGTTATCATATGCTTTTGGAAAATGTTACATAGTGTCCTGTGTTCATGGATGTGTTCTTTAATAATTGTTCCAAGCATTAATTTTGCCCTCGTGCAGGTATCCGTGAACACTCATAAAGCTCTACCATAAATGATACCCAGTGCCACTTTGTGTATTTTCAACACTTTCATATATTAGCTGTGTGATCTTGGTGAAGTTCCTGGTCTGCTCTGTGCCTCAGTTTTCTTCATCTGTAGAGTGGGAATATTACTATTGCTTATCTTATGGTGTTCAGAGATTAAATGAATAATATGTGAAATATCCTTAAAGCAGCATCTGACATGTAAATATTATTAAATTTATCTATAAATATTTAATGAGTACATATCATTTTTCCTGGTCCTGAGCAGTTCCTTGTGAGGGCTTATCAGGAAGAACTGTTAAGAATACACTGGTTCCAGTGTTCTTTGAGCTCTAGGTCTAGGAAGAGAGAGCTGTTAGAAAGTGATTATGAAGAGGTGTAGTGCCATGAGAATGGCCATCAGGGAGACTAACTTGATTTGGAGGGTCAGGAGTGGATGGCCTTGAAGGCAGACATTTAAGAACTGAAAGATGAGTGGGTGTGGCCAAGATGAAAGTGGAGTTGGGGGAGTAGTAAATGATCTAGGTAAAGTGAGTGGTATATTCAAGGCCTCAGAGGCAGGAAGGAGCTAGGCACATCAGAGAACTGAAAGAAGCCAGTGGGGATGGGAGCAGCAGAGGGAACAGGGCCCAGGGCCCAACGGAGGAGGAAGGAGCCCTGGAGCAGTGCAGCAGAGGAGGGAGCGGTGGCTTCTAGGGGGCATCTTAGCCGTGGTGTGTGACCACGGGCAAACACCTTCTTTGGGCCTCAGTGTCTTATTTCTAACATAAATGATCCTTTCAGTTCCAAAATTGCTGTTCTAGAAGTTTTCTTGCCCTTTCCTTTCCTCATTTCAAAGAGCCAATGAAGTTGTGCCAAAAGTTATTTCTTATGAGCTCCAACTGTTTAGAGAGAACTAAAGGAGGGTAAAAATAGGCTCTGCTTGGTCTGATGCTTAACCCGACTTTTACACTGTAAAATACTGAGTCATGGTGGCTGACCCTCAGCAGCTCTGGGTCCTCGGATGACATTTCATTTTGCCTGAGGATGGCACCATAGTGGTAGCTCCTGCTAGGGGCAGGAAGGCAAGAGGTAGTGTTGTGGTCCCGCACCCCTTTTCTGCTCATAGGGGTATGGGCTTTTTAAAGTTTTTTTTTTTTCTGTTGTGGTGTTTTTTTGTCTCAGACTGCATGGTGAGATAATTTTAGCACTTATAGAAAATGGTGCTTCCCACTAGGCTTATACGTTAACCCCTCCTGAAGAGAATGGAGCATGCAGAGGAAGAACTGTTTTTTTTTCTTTCCCTTTCATTATTTTTCATTTTCAAAAGCTATTCATCTCTCATATATTTGAATCCAAGAGAAGGCAGGAAGGTTTTAAAAAATTGGTAGATATTTCTGTAGTTTAAAACTTCACTGGTCCTAATTGTGAATTTCTGAGTTGGGCCATACAGGATTCTGTTGTGTGTCCTCTTAGGCACATTAGTTGCTGCAACACGTGTGTTAGAATAGTTATTACTCTGTTGAGTAAATATGCCTTCTGTCACATAGGGGAATAATTACCCACCGTTTGTGCTATGCTTCTGAGTGAGACCTTTATAGGAAAGTGAGGCTGGGGGAGGGAGAGTGAGGAGAGTGCACTCTGGAGCAGGCTGGTCTAAGAGAGATGCTCACCCACCGTCTTAGTTCCAGTCCTTTCCTGCCCACCCCCACCCCCAGCCCACCGCACTGATCTGGGGAAGAAAGTGCTGTGCTGGGCACTGCCCTGGTCAGCCTTCTCTCCTATCTGAGAGGCTGTCAGAGTGCTCTTCGCCTTGGACAGTTCGGGAGCTGCCACCAGAAGACCCCTGGGATTGCAGACTACAGGGTTGTCTGGCAGGCACTTCGAGCTGGTGTACCTCCCTGCCCCATCTGCTGCATACGCTTTGTAAGGACACGGGCAAGGATAATTCGTGCTCTTCCCTAAAGTTGGTTGGCCTGAGAGTAGGCCTGCCATCTACAGAGCTTCCTGTCCTCCAACCCCTCACATTCTCCCACTGGACTCTCATTCATCTGTTTTTACTGAGGTACCTGCTCTGTGTCAGAAGACCTCTGCATGCTAAACAGAAGAATGATGCAAAATGCTGGTTTTAGTAAAGCTGAAAATAGGAAGGAACGTAATGATCTAGTAATAGCTATCTATTTGCAACACAGGTGGCTCCTTTTCTTTTGACGAAATTAAAGGAGTACCTATTCATTCTGATTGTGAAGAATGGTGGCTGCTGTGTATTTTAAGCATTTAACTCCAGAAGAGTTAAAAAATGAGAGATGTTGTAACAAAACTCCAGTCCTATCTACTTATTAATGTGAATGTCTTAAAAAAAAGAAAAATATAATTAAAATGACACTTGTCTCTTTCTAGCAGTGT
>VMDR010017267.1:0-20283 GCA_007922815.1 Macrotus californicus | reverse complement strand
AAAAAAAAAAAAAAAGAGGACCCAAATAAATAAAATCAGAAATGAAAGAGAAGTAACAACTGCTATCGCAGAAATACAAAGGATTCTAAGGAAATAACTGAACAACTATATGCCCCCAAAACGGACAACCTAGATGAAATGGAGAAATTTCTAGAAGCAATCAATCTTCCAAAACTGAGTCCAGAAGAAGCAGAAAACCTGAATAGATCAGTAACAACGAATGAAATTGAAGCAGTATAAAAAATCCCCACAAACAAAAGTCCTGGACCAGATAGCTTCACAGATAAATTTTCCCAATCATTCAGAGAAGAACTAATACCTATCATTCTCACTATTCCAAAAATTTCAAGAGCAGGAAAGACTTTTAAGCTCTTTTTACAAAGCTAGTATTATCTAATTCTAAAACCAGATAAAAACACAGCAAAGAAGGAAAATCATAGGCCAATATCCCTGATGAACATAGGTGCTAAAATCCTTAACAAAGTATTAGCAAACCAGATCCAGCAATACATTAAAAAGATCATACACCATGATCATGTGGGATACGTTCCAGGAATGCATGATTGGTACAATATTCACTAATCAATAAATGTGATACATCACATACACAAAAGATAAAAATCACATGATCATATCAATAGTTATAGAAAAAACATTTGATAAAACGTAGCATCCTTTTATTATAAAAACTCTCAGCAAAGTGGGAATAGAGGGATCATACCTCAACATCATCAAGTCCATATACAAAAGTCCTTCAGCCAACAACATGCTCAATGGTCAAAAACTAAAAACACTTCCCTTAAGATCAGGTACAAGGCAGGGATATCTTCTTTCATCACTCTTATTCACCATAATTATGGAAGTTCTAGCCACAGTGATCACAGAAGAAGAAATAAAAGACAACTGGATAGGAAAGGAGGAAGTAAAACATTCATTATTCTCAGATGAGATGATATTGTACATAGAAAACCCTACAGACTCCACCAACAAGCTACTGGACTTAATAATGCATACAGCAAAGATGTGGGATATAAAATCAATACTCAGAAATCAATGGCATTTTCATACACTAAGAATGAACTATCAGAAAGAGAAACTAAAAATAAAATCTCATTTCCTATTGTAACAACAAAAAGGTACCTAGAAATAAATTTAACCAAGAAAGTAAAGACCTGTACTCAGAAAACTATAGGACACTAAAGAAAGAAATTGTTGAAGATACAAAGAAGTGGAAGCATATACTGTGTTCATGAACTGGAAGAATTAACATCATTAAAATGTCTGTACTACCCAAAGCTATCTATAGATTCAGTGCAATTCCTATTAAAATACCAATGGCATATTTCACAAGTCTAGAACAAATATTTCTAAAAATTTATTTGCAACATAAAAAAATCCCAAATGGCCTCAGCAATCTTGAGAAGAAAAAATTCGGAAGTATCACAGTACCTGATATTAAGCTATACTATAAGGCCACAGTAATCAAAACAGCCTGGTATTGGCCTAAGAACAGTTAGACACATAGATCAATGGAACAAAACAGAAAGCCCAGAAATAAACCCACACCTTTATGGTCAATTCATATTTGACAAAGGAGACAAGAGCATACAATGGAGTAAAGACAGTCTTTTCAATAAATGGTACTGGGAAAACTGGACTACTACATGCAAAATAATAAAACTAGATCACCAACTCACACCATACACAAGAATAAACTCAAAATGTATGAAAGACTTAAACATAAGTTGTGATACCATAAAAATCCTAGAGGCAAACATAGGGAGTAAAATTTGAAATACCTCACGTAACAATATTTTTGCCAATGTATCTTCTAGGGCAAGGAAAACAAAGGAAAAATTAAACAAACACGACTATACCAAATTAAAAAGCTTCTACACAGCTAAAGAAACCATCATCAAAATGAAAAGGGAACCAAGTGTATCAGAGAACATATTTGCCATTGATACACTGCACAAGGGTTTAATTTCCAAAATGTTTAAAGAACTATACAACTCAACACCAGGAAGACAACCTAATTTTAAAAAGGGCAAAGGACCCGAATAGACAATTCTCCAAGCAGGACATACAGATGGCCCATAGACATATGAAAAAAATACTCAACATCACTAGGCATCAGAGAGATGCAAATTAAAACCACAATGAGATACACCTCACACCTGCCAAAATGGCTGTCATTAATAAATCAACAAACAACAAGGGCTGGCGAGGTTGTGGAGAAAAGGGAACGCTCATGCACTATTGGTAGGAATGCAGACTGCTGCAGCCCCTGTGGAAAACAGTATGGAATTTCCTCAGAAAATGGAAATGCCTCTTGACCTAGCAATTTCACTTCTGAGAATATACCCTAAGAATCCTGACACAACAATTCAAAAGACTATGTGCACCCCAATGCTCACAGCAGTATGTACAATAGCCAAGATCTAGAACAGCCTAGGTGCCCAGCGGTGGATGAGCTGGTAAAACAGCTGTGGAACATTTACACAGTGGAATACTACACAGAAGCAAAAAAAAGAAGGAACTCTTACATTTTGAGACAGCATGGATGGACCTGGAGACTATCACTGGGAGCCAATCAGTAAAAGACAAATACCATATGATCTCACTTAGGAGGGGAGCACCAAAAAAACAATTTATTTATATAAAATTGTGTATTTATTCTTACGTTTAAACTTCAGCCACCTTCAAAGTACTCTCCATTTGATGCAATACACCTATCGAGATGTTTTTTCCACTGCTCACAACAGTTTTTTGAACTCGTAGATTTTAATGTCTTTTAGTGCTTCTGCCATTTTTTGTTTCACTATTTCCACATTGGCAAAATGTTTCCCTTTGAGGACTTTTTTCACCCAGGGAAACAACAAAAAAAGTCACTTGGGGTGAGATCAGGTGAATAGGGAGTATGGAGAATGGGGGTCATGTCCCTCTTGGTCAAAAACTGCTGAACATTCAGTGCCGTGGGGGCAGGTATGCTTATAAATTACCCATCGTGAAATGGGCAAACACTTGAGAGAATCTTCAAAAAAAGTCACTGGGGCCAAACGCAGCCTCTCACAACAATGCCAGCTGGTACACTGATACAGATGGGCTCCTAGAACACTTACCGAATAAGATAAGCTGTGTTACAAGAGGCCTGCCCTACAGAAGATAATTTTGGGTATTTTGGGGAATGTAATGAAAATAAACTAATGAGCATACTAGAATCAGAGGCATAGAAACAGGGAACAGACTAACAGTTTTAAGGGTGGTTGGGAGATAGGGACCCATTGTAAGAAGGTGAAGGGATTAGCCGAAGAACATATATGCATGACTCATGGACGTGGACAATGGGTACAGAGACTACCTGAGGGAGTGGGGTGGGGGGCTGGGTGGAGAGGGGCAAAGGGCGAAAAAATTGGGATAACTGTAACCGCATAAACAACAAATATTTTTTAAGTTAAAAAAAGAAGACAATCAGATGAATTCAATTAGTATAACATGATATGTACCATGGTTTTTAAAGAAAAACTATGATCTGCAACACACGTGGGTTCTGTTACTTCGCATGTATGGAACCATCAGCCAATCAGCCTCCCTCAGGCCCAGGTTCCTCTCATGAGGATGGCAGAAGGGCAGCACCTACTTCAGAGGCAGTAAAGCTCACGGGAGACGAGCTGTACAGAACTTAGCACAGAGCTGGCTTTCAATTAATAGTGATGCTTATTATTACTGAGACACTTGAAATTTATTCCATTGGGTGTTTTTGGATTCTAGTTTAAAGGGAATTTCCCTGGATCTGCATGCTTACTAAAACTGTCTCCAGGAACAGCCATGTGTCCTGTAGAAAGTGACCCACAGTAAACACGGTGATCTTTGTCATATCGCTTCATCAATTTGACTTTCTGTAGCAGCAACACTGTGAGAGTTCATGTCACTTCACCAAACTAATGCAGAAGACACTTATGCCTGTAAACTGTCTGCGAACTCTGTTAAGAAATGACAGCTATTCCCAGAACATTCGTCCTCCTGCCTCATCCTCGTGGAGAAAATATCAGCAATGGCTCTGAATCACTAAAGTGGAAATTAGTTCAGAGATCCTCTTCTCGAGCCTCCACTGTTTTGCCCTTTCTAAGAACTGTCCCTTCAGAATAACCACTTCTCACATGTGAGGGTTTAACAGTCTGTAGTTCTTCAGAAGTCAGCTCAATTAATTACACATCCTCAAATTCAGTTTTGCTTTCTTTTTCCCTTTTGATGTATTAAATTGGCTGTCAGAAATTAATTTAGACAGGAATGACTGAGTATCTGCAAATTAAATCAGTTGTTAAAGACTGCCTGGACTATGATTTTTTGTTGCTAATACTGGATTAGCAACCTGCAGAGCTGACTGACTTGTTATTTAAGAGGACAATAGGTGTTAACTTTGTACAACTGCACAGGCCTCTCCATAAAAAGTTCCATATAACTGGTTGATATGACAATAAAAAACACAGAAGCTAAAAATAGAAAACTATCCCTTCGGTGTTTACATACCAGTTTGTAAACAGGAAAAAATGTTTTAGGATTCATCTATAAAACAAGAATTTAAAATGTCATATAACTGGCTTACCTTACAATCAAGAACACTGACATGCTAGAAATAGAAAAAAATATTTGCAGAAATTATGTGTCAGCTTGTTTCCAGAAACTATAAAAAAATGAATACTTTAAGCCATAATACAGGAATTTAAAATGTCCACAGCAGAAAGAACAATAACAAAACTTCAATCTCTAAGGTTGATGCATTCAGAAAATTTTAGGAGCAAAAACTATCATAGATATCAACTCATCTATTACTCTATCACAGGCAACATCTAATGTAACCCTCCAAGAGAGGGGAAACAATCTATCCTGCACTGAGATTACAGATTTGCAACCAGGTAATATCTGTCGTTATTTGCAAGGGTGGCATCTCATCATGTAATTAATATTGAATCTCCTTCCTGGCTGTAAAGGCTCTCCAGCTCTCTCCGATGACTTCCATGTGTGCACGATAAGAGCTTCCATCAAACCGAGGAGGGCTGGCTGCTGGCACCACGAGTTTTTATGAGGTGTTTGCACTGCTTTTAAATCTGTTTCATCATAATGACACTACCTTTTGATGCTCCACTTTTGCATATGAAGCTGAAGGAAGAAAGATGAAGTTCTTTGTTGCTATAATTCGAGTATCAATCTTTTCCAGTACTCTCAGTCTACACACACAAAAGCCAAGAAGCCTCTTAAAAGAAGGTGATTTATGAACTTGTAAAACCCAAGAAGTCAATCAATATGTAATGAAGTAAAAAGAAAAAGAAAGAAAAGCAGGCAGGTGTGACAGAATACTTGGTCGATGGCAATTACTGACATGCCTGGATTGAAAGCATTCAGTTCACTTACTGAGACCTCCAATTCTGATAAGCCCTGATTGATGAGTGAGAGACACATTTTAGATTGCATGGGCCTCTGCCTTTTCACTTGGCCTAAGTCAACAGGTGGTGGGTCTGCACTTACAAACACAGGCTGCCTTGTTACAATCTCTCATCCCTCCTTCTGATTAGCCCAGGCTGCCTTGTTAGTCTCCCACTTCTTCTGATTAGCATTCTCATCTGTTACTTCCCACAAGTTCACTTTGAGGTGATAATGTTTGTTTCTAGAGGGAAGTAGCTGTCGAAATGTTCCCATAGTTCAAGAGCAAAATGTACGGCGTATGTTAACTTCTAAACCACAAATAAGTCTTTCAAAATGCCCAAAATTTGAGCCTGAAGTGCTGAAAATGCAAGTGCTTAAAAGTAGATAGCCAATTGTACAATAGAATCTGAATTTTAGAATATTGAATTCTAATGCCTCACCAGGTCGCTAATTAGTTATGTGATCCTGGGCAATTCATTAGCCATCTCTGAATCTGAATTCATCTGTTAAAAAGAGTTTTCAATTGATTTGAGAGAGAGGGAGCCATTTATTTGTTGTTCCACGTATTTGTGCACCCATCGGTTGATCTTGTATGTGCCCTGGCTGGCAATCGAACCCATAACTTTGGTGCATTGGGATGACACTGGTCCATGATTCTTGTATGTTTTTAGGATTATTAATGTGGCTATGTTGTTGGAATTTATTCTGCCCCTTAGGAACTGTCCATATGTGCGGGTATTTAAACACCAAACCATATGCCTTTCCAAAATGTACGTAGGAATATCATTGTCATATAGCAAGTTTTGAGATCCAATGTTTGACTCCCAGCTCTGTCCCCATCAGTGGTTTCTCTTTGTCCAATACCTATTATTTTCTACAATGACAGTATATATATAAACTAAGCTGGGGTAGGGTTTTTAATGAAATGTTTAAATTTGTTTTTAATGTTTTAGTTGTCAATATACTGATCAATGTCAAGCATAGAGTAAAATTTTCAAGCAGGACTTAGTCTAAGCATAAATTTTTATACATTCCAGCAAAACGGATAAGGTATTCACATCAGCTATTCTAAAAATCTTTCTCCAATGTTCATTACGTTTCATATTTACATCTTTCCTTAGGCAATTCTAAAGTGGAGGGGAAATGTGCAGAGGGTAATGCCATCTGTATGAATATGAAACCTAGTGTGAGATGTGTTGATTCAAATACAAAAAAATTATACTCTCCCAATTCACTTTCTCTGACTTTTCATGTGACAAAGCGACAGTCTGAGACAGAAATCAAGCCATTCCTTTAAAAAAAGAAAAAGCTTCGAAGACAAAGACAAATTTAAAACATAGTCCTCTCTTCAGGAGATGGAAGAAAATGGTTATATCCTAAGACAAAGAGGGAAAAAACGGGAGGATTGGGGCAATGGGGAAATATTTCTTTTGAAGCACGGATCCTCTGGTGAAATCATTTTAACTATTTGTTTTAAACCTTTCTTAAATTTTCATTTAAATGTTATTCTTGTTTAAGTAATTAAATTTGCCATATACATAAGTTTGTATTTTGTAATTGAAAGAGACCCGGTTTGTTTTTAGAAGATCATCTTCAATCAGAAGCTTGAATATGAAAGACAAATGAGCCCAAATATTTCACAATAGACAGGCTTCCTCAAAGAAGTCAGCTGTGGTACAGACAGAATATTCAGCAATGCCTAACAACTAGGAGTGCTTGGTTGGGTGGAAGACTTTATCTCTCTATTATGAGGAAACTGGAAAATGACTACCATTTGATCTTAAAAGGATGGTCACAGAGTTCAAGTTACCAACAAAGAGATATCCTACGAATCGGTAATCTTTCTTCATGCTTCTGCGAGGTGGAAAAATGAGGCAAGTAAAAATGTGTGGTGAGTTCCTTCAATGGTCACAGCAGGGGCACAGCATAACAGGCAAGGGCAGAAGCAGACAAACATGAGCAAGGATTGGGGCCCTACACAAATCAAGGAGACAAGGTTTCATGTCTTAGCCAAGTACAGAGGGTAAGGCAGGTACAGGATCGGGTCTCCCTGCTGTGGCAAGAGATTTCTCCTCTCCTGTCACCTTTTGTGACTTCAAGGTCTATCCTGCTAACCTGCACAACACATTTACCTCAATTTCTGACATCCCTCAACTCGACTTCAGAGCCTAATTCCACAGCCACACCCCAGGCCTGTGTCATTCCTTGGAATTGCTACATCTCTGAATTCACTAAGAAATTACAATTCTCTCCATCTCCCTTCTGTCTCTCTCTAAACCTGTTCATCTTAACTGAGATTCAACTCATGACAAGTATACCAGTCTTCTGAAAGAATTTTTTACTGTTGACACTCTTACAGATGTCCTATATTTTCCCCCTTTGCCCACACCTCCATCCAGCCCCTGCTCTCCCTCCCCTTCACCATATTTCATGTCTTTGGGCTATGCATATGTTCTTTAGCTAATCCTGCCACCTTCTTTTGTCCAATCCCCCACCCCCTATCCTCTGACATGCATCAGTCTGTTCCATATATCCATGTCTCTGGTTCTATTTTGTTCATTAGTTCAGTTTGTTCATTAGATTGCACCTATTAGTGAGACCTTACGGTATTTGTCTTTCTCTGATTGGCTTATTTCATTTAGCATAATACCCTCCACTGTTCTGTTCCCTTCTGCACTTAGTTTTCCTTGATACCCCAACTCACGGGCATCCAAAAATCTATCACTTGATGTCTTTCCGACCCATATCTCTTGACAATCTGCAATTCTGGGTATCTCCTCCATCCGTTTTATCTTTAGAGTTCTCAGGCTGCTAAGAACTGTAGCAAAGTCCCGTGCAGCAGGGTGGTACAGGTGCACTGATGCATGAGCTCCAACCCCAGCAGAGCCTCCAGTGCTGCCTGGCAAACTTGGTACTTCCATCTGATGTATTCTCTGCCTCAGTGCCCATTCCAAACCTTCACCAATTTCCTTAAAGTCCCTACTGTTTTCTACAATCTCTTCACTCTAGCCTAGCTTCCAAGTTTTCCAAGGAAACAACAGTCAGTCAGCTTAGAACTCCCATACTTGACTTCCTCTGTACGGAATGGTCCGATCCTCCCTGACTCTTGTCTTAGAGGAAATACTTCCCCTTCCCCAGTCCAAGGTGCAGTCCCTGCAGGCTCTCTTAATCCCTTTCCACCCCGTTTCTCTCGTGAACTTTTCTCCATTAATCCTCTCTCTTCTTCTATATTTTCATCTACTCCCTTTTCAGTACAGGAGATACAACTTGGGGGCACAATTTTCTTAAGAAACAGTGTTTGCAGCCCAGGCACCTGTTTCCAATGGTCCTTTCCTCTGTGCCTGTAAACATACTTGTGTTCCTCTTACACTCATTAAAACAAAAAAACAAAAAAAAAACCCTTCCTGAACCCAACTTTCTCCTTAAGCTTCAGCCCCTCCCCCTCCTTTCCTTCACTGCTGAACTTCTTGAAAGATTATTCAAAATTCTCTGCCTCCACCTCCTCCTTTACTTGAGCCCGCTGCCATCTGGCCGGCATCCCTCCCCACCACTCTATTCAAACTGCTCAGTCAACAGTTAGTCATTACATCCTAACTGCCCAAACCAACGGCTTCTTTCAGCATTCATCCACTCCTGCATCCCTAATTGCTCTGCCACAGTAGAGGACAGTGACTCCTGCTTTCATTCTTAAAAATTTCTGATTCCACGGCTTTGGGGGCACTTTCCTTCCCTGTATCTCCCACCACTGCTCAGATTGCTCTTTCTCTAGTTCTTTTTTCTCTGACCAATTCTTTCTTTTTAAGATTTTATTTATTTTTAGAGAGGGGAAAGAAGAGAGGGAAGCATTAATGTGTGGTTGCCTCTCATGTGCCCCCTCTACTTGGGACCTGTCCCACAATCCAGGCACGTGCTCTAACTGGGAATCGAACCAGTGACCATTTGGTTCGCAGGTTGGAACTCAACCCACTGAGCCACACCAGCTGGGGCTCTCTGAGCCTTTCTTAAACCTGGATATCCTTAACTTTCGTTTTTCACTCTACAGCAGGGGTGTCAAACTCACTTTCACCGGCGTCACATCAGCCTCACGGTTGCCTTCAAAGGGCCGGATGTAATTTTAGGACTGTATAAATGTAACTACTCCTTAACGGTTAAGCAAGGGCTCGGTGCTGCCTCCAGGTAGACAAGGTGCCAGGCTAGATACACCAAGGTGGAAGGCTGGATTCAGCCCTCGGGCCTTGTGTTTGCCACCTGTGCTCCAAAGCAAGGGTTGCAAAGTATGGGAGCTACCATGGGCCACACTGGGCCAGTCACTTGCTTTCGTAAGTAAAATTTTATTGAAACATAGCCATGTTCTTTTGTTTCCGTATCACCTAGGTCTGCTCTCAAGCTACAAAGGCCGAGTTGAGCAATTGTAACAGAGGCATTATGTAGCCTAAAATATTTACTATCTGGCCCTAATGGAAGACATTTGCTGACTCCCTCTAGAATATCTACTATACAGGGGGTCCCCATGTTTGATCTCACACCAGGAGCACTGACACTACCTGGAAACTTCTAAGACATGCAGTCCTTGAGCCCCACCTCAAGCCTATTAAGTCAGACATTATAGAGTGCGCCACAAGTACCTACATTTCGTTTTTCACCGGCCTAGCCAGGTGATTCTGATGCTCTAGTGAGAACAGTTTCAGAACCGCTGGTCTACGCAACGACTCTGGAAAATCTCCAGGGCTTCAAGCCCCCGCCCCCCATGCATGTGAAGGTGACTCTCGACTCAGGTTCTACTGTGCTCTAAATTCGTATTTTCAGCTACCAGATATTCCCACCTATAGGCTCAGTCAGTCATTCAATAGATCCTCTCTCAGCTTCTACATGATAAGCTGTGATCTCTGCAAGAGTCAAGTTGCCAGTACAAATATATTTCATGCAACATTTGTGACATCCTTTACTAAAGAATTATTTGTTGTTTATCTAAAATTCAAATTTAACTGGAAATTTGTATTTTTTTATTGCCTCGATCTAGCAATCCTATGCACAGCTACAAAGTGAACATAAAAGGTTTTTACCCCAAAGTGGCACTGAGTTCAAGCAGACAGCCAATGATAAAAACATAGTACAAAACAATAGGATAACCTCAAAATCTCATATTTGAAAAATCTTCCTCCCTACTCCTAAGTCAGTGAATTATTGGGTTAAGCTACTTCAAAGACCTCTTCTAAATACCAAAATAGGGTTTCTGACCCTGGAGTTGAGGGAAAAATGGTAAGGCAGAGAGAAGCATTCTAATCAAATGTGTGCCTGAGCAAAGGGTTGTGCCATGAATCACAATGAATTCTTAAGAAAGACATTAAATATACTTGGATGTTCACTTCTTTAAACTTTGATCTACATCAATCATTATACATAATGAGTAGTAACATAGTTAAAGCTTACTATTTTAAGATATTTTAATAAAGGTTGGTTCCATTGTTTAAAAATGATATGCAGTGGAAAGCTCCTAGTTTGGAATCTGTACCTAAAATTAAATCCTTGGCTTATGGTTCAGACTCCAGACCACAAACCAAAATAGTGTGGCTCATCTGGTAGCATTTTACCCTATTAAGCAGTCCAAGGATCCAGGCAGAGCTCTTTAACGTTGGGTTCGCAAACAATGATGACAACAGTGGTTGTAAAGCATTTTATTAGCTGCCTTACCTGCAACAAGAAGGTAGATTTCTACAACAATGGGTAAAATGCAAAATATTTGATGTAATAACTTTTTAAAAATTTTCTGAGTTTTCTATTTAGAAAAAAAAAAAAGGCAATTTCCTAAAACATAGACCAAAGCCATGTTTTTTTAAATCACAGCTTTCAGCAAAAGCATTTCCATCTAACTCTGAACAAACTCATTTTTAAAACTTTCCCCGCAAGCCCGCAAAGAAAACTTACTGCTATTATAATTCACCCATGCCTGAACACATTGCATTGAATTACCTGGGGTGATGGAAACAAGGACAGCAGAGACAAATGAAATTCAGACTTTATCTCATTTTAGCAAATTCATAGTCTTTCATTCTTTTTCCCCCCTCTTTTCATTTTAATCAATATTGGTCGATTTCAATTCAACAGGTCTGGCACTCAACATCTGGTTTAGCTGGAAAGAGGAAGGCAATGGAGAAGCAGCAGCTGCTAGGCACCAGGATAATCTGCAAATTTAATACCACTGTTCTCTGATTTTAAATTTCTAATATTGTTTTAGTAAATCCAAATTCACAACTCATAAATTATGTGTTTCTTGACAAAAGAATAACGTGTAGGGCTTTTTTAAGTGAAAAGATTTCACCACAATTTAAAAACAAAACAAAACATACCTCCAAAGATGATAGATTCTGTTTCCTAGAACAGACCGACAAAATAAAATTTCCTTCTAACCCTTCCTTGAATAAATTAAAAAAAAAAAAAGCCACAACAGATCAGGAATATTAAGTTGAGAAACTTGACTCTACCAGCGGTAACTATTAGGTGAGAGGCCACCCTGAGCTACTGTATCAGGATGTGCCAGCACTGAGGGGGAGTCCTGCTTCGAGGTGACCTGAAGGTCCCGACAGGAAACCAATTCCCTGATGAGTTCGGAGAGGACACTTTCAGGATGGAGCCTGCAGAACACAACCACTGCAGCAACACCATTTTCTATTCCTTGGAAATATCCCCTCCCCATACCTTAAATTCCTTTAAGTCAAGAACAGTGTTGTTTTTCATCTCCTTGACCCTTCTAGTATCCAGCAAGATGCCACATTATAACAGAGCTCTGTGAACATTTATGAGCCAGTAAAGAACAGGATAAGAGTTGGGGAACCACATAAAAAGACGGTTCTAAGCTTTAATTTGGAGGTTGCACTTAGCTGGCCCTTCAAATATTGTTCCACTGTTTCAACCACAATAGTTTTCTACTGTCCTAGATAAAAAACCATGAAGTCATAAATGCCTCTCTCAGCAGAATTACACATAACCTGTCATTATCAGATGTCTGAGGGGCCCTTCATGCCAGCAGGCGGTCAGATAAGATTTTAGAAAGGTACTGGTTTATAAAAGGTCAAAGTACCATCTTTAATAAAATTTGCATTTGATTCAATACCTTAATCTAGAGATGCCTTTTTAACCCTCGAAAACAGTCAAATCCTCATTCTAGAATTCTCCATGGTAAACACAAAGTTGTTCGAATCAACCCTCCTACCAAGGTCATCATTCTAAGTGTGACTGTGCAGGAAAAGGCGGTGTAAGGTAAATGTTTCCTCCACAGTCCCTACGCCTTCTTCTACCCAGTGTGAAGTACACTTTCTTTGAGTTAGCAGTTATTTTAGCCCAAATCTCAGAACAACAGACTCAGTGTCTAGTCAGCCCTGTGTCTGCGTGTGTGTAAAAAATCTACTGTACTGAAATAGTCACTAAGAGAATAATTATTTAATAAGTCAACATTTAAAACTCGGCCAGTTGTTCAAACTGCAAAAGGCTCATTGAAAACTAGAAATAAAAGGAGAAGAATCACACTTCTATAATTTTTTAAAGCCACCCGTCATACCAGTGAATTAAAAACACCCTTCATCCCAGCAGATGAAACACCAACAAAAACCCGCCTTTATTCAGAGTAGCTGGTTTTCTGAATTAACGTCGGATGCCACCCCCTTCAGTAAGCATCGGTACTATGAATACATCTGAAAAATCAGGTGAAATCAAATTTGAATTGCAGACAATTTTAAAATGAGTATTCCATGAAGATGTAGCAGCATAAACAAGACATTTTTCTGTGAAATATTTGCAAGAACTTGTCACAGATGCAGGTGAATAAAGCATCTATCTAAAAATATATTTTTTAGCCATGATAAAAACGCCTGAGACACCAAAGGAAACACATCACAAATGAGCTCTCCCAACACTGTGCTGGCACAGAAACAAGTGCACCTTGCAAACAGGAGAACTGGGCTTCCTGCTACACCCTCTATGCTGAGAAGCTGGAGAGATCCAAGGGGGTCCCCCAAATGAAAACATCCACAAAAAAGGAGGTTAAGCTCAGCAGTCTGCAATAGCAGGTTCAAAGCCAACAAATAGTTAAACACCTAGACTAGCTCAGTAATGAATGCTTAGCAAGTTTGGCCAAAGAATATCAAGTAGATACCAGGGCTAGAGCAACTGCTAAAGGGATGACCTTCTTGAATCTCATTTGCATAGCAATGAGATGTCACAAAGGCATTGAATCTAAAACTACAATGCTGTTTCTAATCCATGCTTTATTTTGTTGTGACATTAAGCAAACTGCTTTCTAAAGTAAAACAGAAATGATTCCAGCAATGTGGGGCAGGGGGGAGGAGGACAGTGGGGGACAAGTACAGATTATAAAATAGACTGGAAAACAGCTAGGCAAAGAGCTACTGCGTTTTGGGGAACTCTGTGAACAAAACCAGCTGTAAAAGGGTAATAAAGTAACTTTCAAGGATATTTTCAAAGTGAGACCAGGTAAGTTACTGGCTTTTGTCAACTGATACATGTTACTTGGTCCAAGAATAATTCTTGTCTACTCACAACAGACAAAACAATATGTCAATAAAATGAGCCCAATATTCTCAAAGTATCTGTTACTGCCTTAGGCTGTTGCCTGTAAGGCTGCAAAATCCTTCATTTGCAGCTCCGGGTTTGTTTTTGTTTTGTCTCGTTTTGTTTTAAGGAATTGTGCTCGCAGGTATCACGATCATTAGTTACTACTAAGGAAGATGGAGGGCTTTTTCCTCCACCATTGAGGAATGAAACTTCTTTTTAATGCACTGGATTGAATTACACTTACAGCCAAGGCTGCAAAAGAACAACTAAGGGGGGAAAAAAACCCAGCATTGAAGTCAAGCTTTTGTGTTCCAGCAGTTACAAACTGAAAAGGCATTCAACAACATGTTGAATGCTCAAGCTCTACCTATATTTAAAAAAGAAAGAAAAAAGAAAAATAGTTCCAGGTTTCAAATGTCACAAGTTCATTTCTCTCCCAGAGGCTTATGCATCAAATTCAAACCCAGTCGCAGTGCAATTAAATGAAAACAAACAAAACCAAAAAAAAAAAAAAACCTCTCCATAATTCCTTGAAGATGCAACTTACCCAGTTATGATTGTTCATTACATAAAGATTTTTGCTCATTTCTGCCATAAAGACAGGCAAAATGAGTAAAGTTTTAGCTGCCTATTACTCAAATTCCTGAACGACCTTTCCAAAGGCATAAAAAATAACTCTATTACTTTGTGATTTTGACAGAGCTTCAAGTTATTCACCAGACCATATGAATCTACTTCAGGCAATGAAATTAATATTTCAGTAAGTCATCTTCCATGAAACAGGAAGCCTTTAAGTAATGACCTTGGACCTGACAATAGAAAAAGCAAGAAAGCAGGGTCCAAAGCCAGAGGGTGGTAATTGCAATTCAAAGATTTTTTTTATGCAACTAAGACCCCTAATTAAGCTAACATAATTTCCTACATTGTATCTTGTCTTTTTATTTACATTCAGCTGTGAAGCCCAAATCAGAAAATAGGAAATTTCCAGCTTCTTAATCCAACCTGTTTTGTGCAAGCCTGGCCATGGAAAGGGCATGACAGTCACGCAGAATCTAGCAGCCCACTCCCAAGAGCCGCATGACAGGACATCCCAACAATTCTGAAGTTAGTTCTAGCAAGCAGCGAATGACTCACACAGGGGCTTTGATCCACATTTATTAGGCACCGGTTAACTTTTCCATTTCCTTTTGTTATCAGACTAGTCTGGAAGAGGAAAGCCAGTTCCAAGAGGGAGCTTCTGCATTGTTACCAGGACTCTCCGGAGACACTCAATTTGCTTCCTGCTGACCTGGGTGCACACTCAAGTTTTAGAAAATCAAGCCAGATTTGTCATGCATGCGCTGGCAGGTGTTTGCAGGGGTACTACACAGGGTCACTTTAGAGTCACTACAACTATGAATGAGGCCCCTGGAGACAGGCCAGGAACCCAGAACTCCACTTAGGAGGCACCTGCTGGCCCAGCGGAGGGGTAGAGAACAAAGGTTATAAAGTTAGACAAAACCGAGTTGGAATCCTAACTCTAACACTTCCTCAACCATGTCACCTTGGGCAAGTCACTTAGCTCTGTACCTCAATTTCTTTATCTGTGGAGTAGAGACAATGACAGTACCTGCCTCACAGAGCTGAGGGACAATTGAGATAATATACGTAAACCTCGTATCCATGTTACTTGTAAAATACAAAAATGAATGAAAAAAATCGTAAATGGCAAAGTTCTAAACAAATGCAAGTTCGGTACACGTTGCCCAACTATCATTAATATTATCAAGATTTCCTTTTGAAGTCTCCTATCAATTCAACGCTTGCTGAGCCTACGGAAGTTTGTGGGTGTTCTGTTTTTTCAGTATTCTTTATCCATATTCTCCTTTTCTTGTTTTTTCCATCATCCACACAGTAAAGGCAGGATAATGAAACAGTCCTTTGTAATTAACTATATGTGCAGTATTTGTCCTGGTCAGCACTGTTATTATTATCGTTCAAATAACTCAGGGCAGCCTAATTCTGTGCCTGCCTCTCCGCCTTCGATCAGCAGCAGTTACATCAATGATGCTTAAAGCTCCTGGATAAATAAAAATGAAGTCATGGGGAGTTTTAGCACCATCCCGATCTCTGACAGCCCCTGGCCCCTGAAAATAAGCAAGCCATGTAGGTAAAACTACACTGGCTATGGAAATAAAATTTCAAGATAGACTTCTCTTCCAACCAAACTGCTTATTCTCTCTACACAGAAATTCCAGAAATGTCCCAGAGGATACCCTTGGAGCCACCTTTAGGTGAGCTGATTTTAATTCAAGGTTCTGGGAGGAAAATGTAAGTACTTTGACAAGTGATTTAAAATATTTCATGTTTAAACAAATACATTATATAACAGATTATAAAATTCACATAAATTTTTCAAGCAAAATAGCCACCCATCAAAGAAATCTGACTGATACTCATGCCCTATCTCTAGGCCCCCACCACCAAGCTCTGAGAGTAGGAGACCACCCCCCTCTTTCCAAACAGGGTTTGTATGGCTGTGCTTGACAAGCCCTGGTTGTCTGCAAGAGCTATGAGTTTAAATCCCAGTCCTGCCAATTAAAGTCTATGACTTTAATTCAATTCCTACCCATATCTTTGTCATCTGTGAAATCATTACGCTAATATTCACCTCTTAGAACACAGCTGATGCCAGAACAAGAGTCCATATGCAAAGAGCCTAATGCAGCATATGCTTAATAAATCTTAGCCATTTTCTTCTCCCCACCTCCATTCCCCCTTTCTTACTCGTTATTCCAGATCTCAAATCATAATGCTGCTTGGAACTCCATCAAACATCATCTGTAACTTCTCTAGATGATGTTTAGGTGTTAAATCATCCCAGTATCCAATACCTAGGCAACAGCTCACTCATTCATCCACTTGGCAAATATTCATTGAGCATCTATTTTGTGTCAGACACTGTCTATGAGTGAAAGGGCCCAGGAGGCAAGAAAGGGTGTGCAAGTATACTATTCCAAGTCACCACTTCACGGACAAAGTATTTTCTGTGACATCAAATGACTACAAAGCTTTCTCAGCTGGGGGAAGGAGGGAAGCAATGAGAAAACACGCTGGAATTCCAGATAATTCAAGTGTAGTTTAATGTTCTCACCAGTGTTCACTAGGGTACCGGGGTTCCAATTCAGTTCTCATCAGGGATATTAATAATAACCAAAAGCTCTTAGTGAGACCAAGGGAAAGAAATGAAAAGCCCCAGCGCCAAACAAAGAAGAAGGTTTCCAGCAGCAAAAAGCAAGCGAGAAGAAACTGCTGGAACTCGATCATCAGTGCTTCATCTACACCGCCTGCCCATTTACTCTCTTTCCAGTTCAGTGGTAACAGCGATCGCACCATTTAGACTGCTCCAGCCGGCCCGGAAATCTTCATGGAAGCAAAGGGTCAAAATGCCCTTTCATCTAACTCTCTGTGAATTAACTCTCTGCCTTTTTAATTACTCTCAATTACTTTCCCACTACTTATAAGGATTTTTTTTTTTGCATAACAAAATCCAACTCTAATCAATATATGCAGTATATCCCAGCTGATTAGTATAATTCTTGCTCCACCATGATGCTGGAATTCTGCCAGCCTTACCTAGCACACAATTAAATGTCTGGTAATGCCTGCTGCTACCCAGCAGGCTTCATGAGTTAATAAGGAGAAAACGGGATTCACGTTTGCCTCCACCAGCCCCTAAGTGCCCTTGCTCTCTCTCATCTGCTTGTAGACACGTACAAAGTGTGCCTGGAGAAATAAAAGCCAGGAACAATCACACAAAACTAAAAGGCACAGGAGCTGAAGAGGATCTCCGAAGTCTAACTCATCATCTCCTCTTTTCAGTAAATCCTTCCAGAAATAAGACATCACTCTTCCCACCACCTATTCCAATAATGAACTGTGAGCACATTCTAAGTACAGAAAAGACTTGGGTATCTAGACTCACCTAAATCCAATATTATGAATTATGTTCAGTGTACCTTCAAGTCAACTTTCAATAAACACAAATCACTTAATAAGAAATTAAGAGCATTACACGTTTCTCATGCTCCCATGGATTTGGTATTAATGAGATTTTGTTTGTTGAGCTCACAGAATAGCAAAGTCTCTGTAAAGACAGACACAGCCTTTCCCAATTTCCATTCATTCAACAGTTATTGAACATTTTTATGATTTAACATCCCCCAGACATGCCTGTTTACATGCTGACATTACCTTCCTGCCCTTCAAACAATGCTTTAGTGCAGTATAATTGAAAAAAACATGATATTTGGAATTTCACATCTTGCATTTTAATCTATTCTATTATTAATTGCAGGTAACTACATGCATCCATTTATACAGAGAAGATTTACTATGTGCCAGACACTGTAAATTTGACCCTCAAAAAGCAACAGTCTCTTGCCCACGATGGTAAGCAGTACCCCAGTGCAACTCCACATCTCGGTACATACTAGAATGGTGTAGAGATTATAATTTAGCGTAACGAAAGTTACTGCACAGGGCGTATACGAATAATTTTTAAATCTAAATTAGAAAGGCTCCAGGGATCCTTCAAATAACATTGTTATGTACTTATTCTAAGCTTTCCTAAGACAGAAAAGACTTAGCACTGAGAAGATCCCTACCTCGCAGGGTACTCGCATTTTACCTTTGTAACATTATCAACCTTCATTGGTGTATACCATCAGGGACATCGTTCCTGTCAGGACCTCCTCAAAAAAGTGGTTCTACAGGAGGATGAGCAAACGTTTGGACGCATCCAACATGCCTTCTTGGTATCTTCTCCACACTCGCAGCCAACTTACAGGAGAAGATCTGTAGCTTTGACAGAACCTGGGCATCAGAACCCGGATTGAAAGAACTATCAAGAACCTGGGTACATATGCCTGGAGGATCTTTCCTTCAGATAGAACATGTGGAGCTGAAACATGCTATTTCCCATCAGGACCAGGACCGTAATACAGTAGTGACACCTCAGGGATATTTTTCAGTATTTGATCAGAAATGCTCCAGCGTGAAAGTCAATGATACATTCTTCAAGTTCAACACAAATAAATATGGTGATCCATTTTTAAAATTTAACACTGGTAAGATCCGGCAATAATGAGAGTGGGGGATCAAAGACTGTCATGCCGCTGAGCCCTGGGAATAGTGGTGTGTATTGGGGAAGGGGACAGAGCCCTGGCAGCTTTACTCACTACAAGGCAGGTGGGCTTAGGCACCATAACACTGGATTGGCCAGAAAGGCTGTTTCGTTTTTTCCAATAAATAAAAGACATGTTTTTATTTTCACCAATAATTTTACTGATTTGGATATTTTGAGTATGTCAGCTATCTCCGCTGTTGGCTTCTAGTGGGCAGAGGCCAAGGGTGCTGCTAAACATCTTCCAATGCATAAGACAGACCCACAGTAAAGACTTATTTAGCCAAAATGGCAATAGTATTGTAATAAGAAACTTTGCAAACCACTTTTGACACATTCCATCCGTCACAGCACCTTCTCCATATACTGCACAAATCTTTTTTTGCATTTTGGTTGTGTTTTTACCTTTCTTGAAATAATAAAGCATAATCCACTGAAAATATTATGTACCTTCTTCCATCTTCAATAGTAAAATGACTTCACAAAATCTGACCAATTTCAATGTTTTTTTAAATGCAGGCTGACATGACAGCTGCCACAATACAATCTAACAAAATTATTTAGAGTGAAGTTAAAGACAATTAAGCACTACTAGAGCCATTGTATGGAAAAAAACCACACAAGCTTTTTGGCCAGCCCAACAGTAGTACAAACTGTAGTAGGGACCTGAAGCAGAGAAATGTAAAAAAGAAATATAGGAGGTAAGCTTTAAGCAAACTTTAGGATGGCGCAGGCCTCTGAGTATACAAAAGTTGGGAAGAGTGGGGAGATACAAAGGGACCAAATGGCAACAAGAAGAGCAAAACGTAGGAGGGGCTGCTGCAGAGCAGGAGAAACCCTGAGTGATAAGGGCCACCTCTCTAGGTGTTCCAAAGTCTGGGAACCCGGGTGACCTTATTCTGTAGATTCACAAAAGAGCTGATGTTGTCAGAAGTGTAACTCTGTGGGATTGGATTGTACCTATTGCGACCAAACTCTTAAGCTTTAACATTTTCCCCAGGTCTCCATTACTAACACGGACATTTGTATCCTCTCTGACTCCAGTCCTCTTTTCCACCTCCTCTTTAGCATCCCTTCTGATGCTTCTCAAAGCAGTGCATTTCCCATACGTATATATTCTTGCCTCA
>VMDR010017266.1:0-20280 GCA_007922815.1 Macrotus californicus | reverse complement strand
ATCCAAACTTGAATCTGGACATTCTATTGTCAAGTCCAGTGTTTCCTCTATGCCATTTCTCTTTTAAAAAATTTAAATTTATTTTTAATTTTTAAAAATTTTATATTTTAATTATGGCTCACTTATGATATTATATTACTTTCAGGTGCTATGCCATTGTTTTTTGATTCTGGATTTGTTGAACTCTCCCTATACCCCAGGAACTATTTTACAGGTTAAAGTAGCCAAGAGACTAAGAGCAGAAACAGCATGTTTGCAGAACTGCTTGACTTCATTAGCACCTGACATCTGAACAAGGGCAGGACTAGTATTATCTTCTTTTAAAAACTCAAACTATTATAAATAATTATGCACATATAAATAAAATACTAAAATGTACTTTTAGATGAATATATATTTAGATGTTTACAGGTATCACTTAGGCAATGTAAGTACTACTTATGAAACATATTTATGTATATATGTCTTATTTGTGCATCTCTGTATATACTGCAGGGATTTGTGCAGCATAACTCTGTACCCATGGGTGGGAAAGCAAGGGTAAGTAAGCTAATGGACCAGGGAAGCCCTGAGGTTCCTAGGGTCTGCAGATGAAAGATGAAGGCTAAGAAGGAGCGAGGTGACGGCCTTGAATGCCGACTGGAGTCAGGCTCTGCACCCCTTTTAACTCAACAAACTGGCCATCAGGGTCCTGCTGATATTGAGGTATGTGGGGCATTGACTCGAGATGGCATCTGAAGTGGTAAGGAAGCCAGTGAGTGAGCATTTGGGTTGATGGCCTTTAACAGATTGCTTTTATTCTATTTCTGAAATCTCTTCCTACATTTATATTATTTCTCCTTTCTAAGAACTCCCTGTCAATGCACTGACTGCTACTAGACTGTCCACTCTGACTTCTGAATTGATGTTTAAGTTTTTAAAGAAAAGCAAGCATTGTTAATTTCAGAATCAATTTCTTGTATGACTGACAAATCAGTGCTTAATGGAGTTGGTCTCATATCTTGGTTCCATGTATTCAGATGAAAGAGATTATTTGTTCTGTTCTTAGATCTTTATACTCATACTTGTTCGAGAATTCATTCTTTTTCTGGTCGTCATGTGTGCTGTTTACTCCCTTATCATCATCATCATCCACACATTGGTTACACAGTAGAAAAGGAAGACACATTTAGTGTCAGTTATCAAGTGTAGAGACACAGCATAACTGCTGAAAATCAAGTGCAAATTGGCGGTTTTATTTTATGCAGCGTTCAGCCTTTTGGCAATAACTATCTCTATATAATCTCCAGACTCTCCTCATTATAAGGTATTTTCCTAGCAAAAATATTGTGAATAATATAAATGCAATCTTTAAAAGACTTGGCAGTGTCTGTAATCCTTTCTGTTATAGATCTCAAACTTGTTAGAGGAATATCAAATATGATTGTAGCAAGAAATGCATTCTTAATGTCATTCTTATTTCATTTTTAAGCAAATTGGAAGGATTCGACAGAACTAGCTCAAGTTTAGACCTGAAATGTGTTAACACAGAAAACACACAGACCATTCTAGATACTGTGCAAATAAGTCAGCGGTAAACATCATCATAAAAGAGTGAGGCAGCAAGAAGGATTGAGGAACCTACATAAATAAAATCATGTAACTCTATGGAAGGTAAGATTAATATACGCTCTTTGGGGATAGAGTAGGTAAGCCTCTGGTGAAAAGTGGCTTCTTGGGACCCCAGATTACCATTTAATAGAGCCAGACCAGGGAAATGCCAAACTGCCAGCTACATTTTATACCCATCAGTCCTTTGAAAGGAAGTTAAAATAGAAGATGGAATCTCAGCAAAGCCTGGATTCATACTGAATGCAGAGCAGAGAAGGTGAGTGAGAGTGAGGAAGAGAAAATACAAACAAGTCACTGTTACTCAGTTTTTGGACGTTTGAAGTATAAATTGGAAGCTGAGAGAGGATAAGAATATGGAGCTTAATAGAGAATTTCACATGATTCTGTTAATTCTTTCTCAAGAAGTGGTAGATTACTTCATACCGTAGAGTTGAAGGCAGAAAGCTCAGTATTGAATGCTCTGCCACTTGATGTCTCGATATTGAATGATTGATAAGAAAATATGAACCTCAGTTTTCTTAGGTAAAATACAAAGTTATTGATATCTATCTAGAACTGTTTTGAAGGTTCACACAATGAGCAAAAGTCAACCACCACATCTGACAGGCTAGGTATGTAATATGGTAACTATATGCTATTTGCAAACCCTTAGTGTGTTTTGTCCATAATATTTTAAGTGTCCTCCTGTCAAAATCATACTTGAATGCTATACAGTTAGGAGGACAGGAAGGAGTCTTCTAGAAGCTGGTGAATAGTCTCTATGACTTTCCCCTCCGGTTCTGTGGGTGCCTTCCTCTGGACACAGTTGCCAGTAGGGACCCATGGTAACCACAATAGTGATGACTATGTCCAGAGTACTACCTTTGTGTCCAGGACAGTGCTGTGTGTCCTGGCTCACTCACTGAATCACAGCCATGCTGGTTCCACACAGAAGGGCTCAAATACCCGCTCTCACTCTGAAACTCTGTAGCATGGTACCCAAGCAATGCCACTCACATTGCTAAGAAGCCAGGTTTTTTAGCTTCTGTTGATAGCTCCTCTCCTGCGGTGCTGTGGCAAGTCTCTGCACTCTAGCAGGCAACACCCCCCTGCCTCCCACACTGGCATTCATCATCTCCCCCAGTACCTGAGGGAAGGCTCATGCACACAGATTTCTTCCCAAAGGAAATCAGCTCTTGAAAGGGGGTGAAAGGGTGAATCAAAGAACACATATGAAGGACCCATGGGCATGGAAAATGATGTAGGGATTGACTATAGAAGTAGGGGGCAAGCTAGGCAGAGTGGGGTGAAGGGGAAAATTGGGACAACCGTAACAATATAAAAAATAATAAAAAAATTTTAAAAAAGAAATCAGCTCTTGAGAAAAGAAGTCTTTTCAGGGTGGAAACAGCCTATAAGCAAAGCTCCCTCTGAGCCTAGGGCCTATTAGTCTCAATTATAATTCCTTTCTTCTTCACCACTCTCTCCTTGTCTCATAATGACTGTAGTTTTTTAGTTAATTGCTTATTTTCTATCTCTGTACCCAGACTGTAATCACATTGAGGGCAAGGACCATGTCTTTTTAAGAAGAATAATCTCTTCACCATTATATTTCTAATGCCAAGCCTAGTCTCTGACATAAAACATTTGGATGAGCAAAGGAGTGAATCTTCTCTATTGTCTGTGCTTCATCTGGGTGACTTACTCCAGTATTGTCATTTCATTTTTCAATCAAGAGGAGCAGTGTTCCATGCAGAGCTGGGCAGCACTTATGAATCTTCTGTCCCTGCGCTCATCTATGGACCTGTGCATGTTGCATACCCCCAGTCACTGTAGAGGGTGCTATGTGGGCACTGAGGCTGTGCGGGCTGAGGTGACCCGGTCCAGGGCCTGTGTGGTGACACCAGCGTAGCCTGAGATGCTCTTCCCTTCCTGCTAACACAGTAGGTAGCATGGCATCAGGGGCTGCTCTCTCATCTTTCTCATCTTGGCAAGGGAACGGAATCATAGCTATTTCCTAGACACTTCTAGCACCAATCTCTGTGTTTGTATTAACAGGTCAATTGCTTTACACCTGCGTATCCCCAGCATGGCTTCTCCTAGAAAGGCAAACAGTGGCGATGAGAACTGCTTTTCTACTCTAATATTATTCCTTGCACCACATGCACAGAACCGCTTTATATGAGGCCAAATGTGCATTCCCATTTGAGAGACGGTGGCTGCTGGCGGTGAGTGGTGGCTGGCTGGGTGACTGCCTGTTCAGAACCCTTGAGGATATTGCTTGGTCTTCCTGTTTACTGTGGGCAGGTGGAGAACCATTCCTTGTTTTCTAGGGACAGCCTTTAATGAGCACCCAGTGGCTTTTTGATGTTGCCTTCCCACAGAGTGTGGGTAAAAGCAGTCCTAGGAATCATATATTTTCATTTGTAGGAGTGTCTGATATTGAACCTGTCAGAAATAGCATTGCCTTGAAGACACAGAAAAACCAATTTGGAAGTAATGTCTCTGCTTTTTTCTCTTGGACATATTGTATCAGTTAGGGTATAGTCTTTGGACCTCAGCTATTTTTCTCTTGGAAAGTAATTTGGATGGAGCTCTGTGCTGTTGTTATAAGCAGTCTTGTCCTAACATGACCCATATTAATACCTAGTGCTACAAAGGGTAGGGAGAGGAAAGCAGGAAGTTGTTAGACCACATACTCCCCCTGGGAACTCTCCATGGCAGAGAGAACTCAGGAATTTCATGAGAACACTGCTTCTCCAACTGTTCATCACCTAAAAACATCCTGCGAGTGAGAAAGAAGGATTTGGGGACTGATAGAGGAGGTTCAGGGACCTGGAATTTCTATTCTTTAAACAGGAGGCAAGCACTGAGAGGGGGATTACTTTCCTAGATAGAAGACTATTAAATACACAGTGGACACTTAAATACATGTTGAATACAGTAATGAACAAAACATATGAATAGGACTAAGAGAAATGCAGCCTACATCTTGTCTTCAAGGTCTTATAGTCTAGTAAGGGATAGAGACAGGTAAGTGAATGAATATAGTAAATCACAGGTGGCAAACGCAAGGCTCACGGGCCGAATCCAGCCCTCCATCTTGTTTTATCCAGCCTGGCACCTTGTTTCTACCTGGCGGCAGTGCCAAGCTCCTTGCTTCTGGTTGAGGAGTAGTTACATTTATACACTCCTAAAATTACATTCAGCCCTTTGAAGGCAACTATGAGGCTGATTTGGGCCCCGGTAAAAATGAGTTTGACACCCCTGTAATAAAACATTAGAAGGCCTGAAATTCAAATAATGTACAGGTACAGTGTCAGCTTCGGGATGTGTTTCTTAACCTCTTCTTTTAACTATCACACCTCTGAAAGAGCCTTCTTAGATTTTTTTCCCCCTAATCACTCCTTCCCATATTAAATTTTAATACCACATATATATTATATGTGTTTTATACTATATACATAATCTGTGCTTTATAAAAAAAATGTTTTTTTTTTGCCCTCCAAAATCAGTGTTTGCCCCCTTTGGTGTGATGTCAGCTCCACTGAGAATGCATGGCTTAAAGAAAGGAGAAGTCATTTCTTACTCCAGAGCGTCCAGTAGGTCCTTATAGGAGAAAGGTGTGTTAACTAAAGTATTAAAAGATAACAAGAGCCTTGGCCAGGTAGCTCAGCTGGTTAGAGTATTGTACCAATATGCCAAGGTTGTGGATGCAATCCCTGGTCAGGGCACATGAAAGCTCAACCAATGGATGCATAAATAAGTGGAACAACAAATCAACATTTCTCTCTCTCTCTCTTCTTTCCTCTCTCTCTCTAAAATTAATCAATAAAAAAAGATGACTAGGCATTTATTTCATCAGGTGGAAAAAGAGGGACAGCTTTGGCAGAATAGGAACAACATGTGCAAAAGTACAGAGACATGAAGGGGACAGTTTAGCGTGTAGCAGGCACAAGCAGAAATAAACCTCTTTTAGGCTGAATTCAGTTCAAGTACTTCTTACCTGATCTGCCTGTCATGTGTACCAAGATATTGATTATAATAGGCAGGTTCTGCCTAGTTCAGGTAAGTGTCTATAATTAACTTATTATATCTGAAAATATTCATCTGATTTTTTTGGGGCAATAAAGAATTTGTCAGGAATGTTTGAGCTCAAAATCTGGAAAAAACTGTATTTATTACATACAAATCTGTAAAAGGCCGGGGGCAGGAGAGAAATGAATGGGCAGAGTGCAGAGGATTTGCAGGGCAGTGGCACTACCCTTTATAACAGATACTATATGGTAGATACATATGTCAATGTAAGGAACACCCAGACCTGTAAGAATTTTAAAGAGTTTATTTGAGCCAAACTGACAAAAATTGCTATAAAGCAAAATCTGAATGGATTGATAAAATGCTCCAGAAAAACGCAGTTTTACCACTTACTTTATACATCAGAATCGAAGGGGAAGACATGAGGGGGCTACGTGAAATCCAGTGGTGATAGATTGGGGGAGTGGCAGAAAGCAAAGAGGAGAAACCCCTGGGACTGGGTAAAATCTAAAATGAATAGACACATACTTATACATTGGTGGTGTAGGATAGTTAACAGTTAATAATTAATATGATAGCAATAGCAATGAGGGGTTCTGTGGTCCCCTCCCCACCCACCCCCATTAGTGATTATGCCCTGAGGGGTCTGGAAAAGGAAATTACCCTGACATTCCAAAGCTATGTTATCTTAGATGCCAAAAAGCAATGGACAGACTCAGTTAATATAAAGACTGACCTTGTTCAGAGAAGACCCTGGCCTAGGACATGACTACTCACCATGTCTCCCTAATAGTTTGGAAGTTTTCATTTCAGATCATTCTGTATAGTTTCAGCCTCTGAGTTTGTAAGGCTGCCATGCAGGCCTCCACGAAGCTTGTCAGGTTTATTTTGCGGCCCCTTTGTAAACTATGGGCCATGGGTGATACTAATGTCTCAATGTAGATTCATCAATTCAAATAAACGTACTGCACTACTGGAGGGTGTTGATAGTGGCAGAGGGTTATGCATCTGTGGAGGTAGGTGGTATATGGGAAAACTTTGTACTTTCTGCTCAGTTTTACTGTGAACCTACAACTGCCCTAAAAAATATAAAGTTTTAGCATCCTTAAAAGGTGCAACTGGAGTGACTTAATTTGGATGGCTAGGGGTTTAATTATGAGAATTATGGGTTTGTAGTCAAACAGAGTTAGGGTTCAAATTCTGAATCCATAAATTAAATGAATAACCTTGAGTAAACAGTATCCCTCAATTTCCTCATCTGTAAAATGGGGGGGAAATATCTATATCATAGTTGTACTATGAAGACATGCTCATTCATACTTTAAAAAAATGCCACCTGGGAGGCAGTGGTCCAGAATGCCCTCCATTTACCAAGGCACTGAGAATGTATTAGTGAGGGGTGAACTAGCAGCTCTTCTGAGGAGCTCTGTGATGGTTATTCTTTTCAGGTCAGAGAAGAAAGTGGAAAATTCTGCCATTTAAATAAACTCTCTGAGTTCAGTAGAGACAGTAGGAGTTCTGGTAATCCATTTAGAAGTCAAGGGAGATAATGGAAATTTAAAGGTGACAGAGGGGCAAGGGTCAGATGGCGGTCATTGAACCAGACAAAAATGGGGATTTGGCACCTTGCCACTAAATTCATACGGCAGGTACTGGTGCAAAATGAAAGAGGGTTATCCAGGTGCCAAACCACCTGGGATGGTGAACTCCCATCTCAAAACCCATTTCCTCATCAAGATCAAGTCAAGAAACAGTGTTGAGAGTTCCTGCTGCAATTTAAAGTATAGTCCTTTGGAGCCCACAGGCAGCTTCTAGGCAGAAATAGTCTCCATCCAGGTAGCATAGCTTGTTCCCTGCTGCTGTCCATTTCAGGCTTCCTCTTGTAGCCTGTGTGTGGAACCCACACAGCCATGGGCCATGTAGCTGCCAGGGTCACATGGCTGTATATTCCTGGGAGAGAACATGGAAATGCCCCAGGAAGTACATCACCAGGGGGGCGAGAGAAAGAGAGAGAGGGGGGCTGTCATCTGGAGGCCCTGAGCCATATGGCCCATGGAGAGAACAGGTGAATGTACCATGTGGGTGCAGGTCACAAGCAAGAGAGAACGCCAAGTAGAGAGCCTCTTTGTTACCCTGGGATTATATTAGTTTGGGTGTGGGATGGACCAGGTACTCTCTCAAAATGACCAATCAACTTCCCAAACTTTCATGCACTTTGGGTGGGTCCACCTCCCAACCAATCCCTTCTTTCCCCAGGCTAGACTGACAAGCATCTCCTCCTGCATCATTTTGACTTCTATGGTGCATGTGCCTGCTTCCCTCTGGTTCCACCTCCAATCTGTACTAGAAGAATGGAGGCTTTTTCCTATCCAATTATCCTGCTATCTTTTCACACACTTGGGGGTGCACTGATATTTCTAACTTCCTGCATGCTCAGTGTAAGAACCTCTGCCTGCCACCATTTAGGCCAGTGGGGGAGATTCCCTGGGCCTCCGACAGATTGTCTACTGGTAACAGTTGGATGGTGAGATGAAATAAAGAGGCATGATTACTGTAATGAACGGCAGAACTAAAATAGAAACAGAGTGATTTGATTCACAGATACTTTTGGCATTGGCTAACTGATCATGGTATCCCTAGCATTTAAATATAGATGGGCAGACTGCTAAAATTTTAGTTGATTTAAATAAATGGAAGAACTCTAGGTCTTGGGTACAGTAGCCTGACTTCAGTCACCACAAAAGAGTGTTGCAGTTCTTCAACTGTTTCCCACATTAAGCCAGTTCACAGATCTAGAGTCCCTTAAATGAAGAGGGGAACCAGTCCCTTTGAGCAAGCATCCTGCTACGATACCAAAAATTATAATGGAAATGTTTCTTCTAGCCTTCCTTAAAAGGACTGTGGATACTTACCTGGTGTCTGTGCACTGAGAAGGAGAAATAATGAGCCTTTATGTCTCTGAACTGACAGTAATTCTTGGAGACTAAAAACACCTTCATGGTCTGTCCACCCATAAAATTAAGAGCCTATGTAGTTCAGATAATTAGAGCAAGTTTGGCTTGTGTTCATCTCAAAGTGGCTCAGTTGGTCCCCAAACCTATCCCATGGTTATTTCTTCAGGTATGGATTTGTAGTGGAAGGAGACACACTTAGCCACTAAGAGAGTCATCACATTGGTTCTTTGTCTGATAGACAGAAGGTTGTTATAGTATGAAACTTTGAGTGGAAACCACTAGAATGTCCTCTATCTCCCCAAACAATAAACTGTAAGCTACCCTGCATTCCTGGAGGGATTGCAGCAATTTGTGCCATGATGAAGGCCATGAAGGATGTAGGAGTGGGGATTTCTACCACATTCTGATGCAATTCGTTTGTATGGCTTTTGCAGACAAAAGTTGGATCATGGGTCTTAGAGAATGACAGTGGGATTTTTGTAAACTTAATTAAGGGATGAGTCAAATTCCAACTGCTTTTCCAGGTATGGCTCCTTCACTGGAGAAAGTCAATACCCCTAATACCTGGTATATAACTTGGGCAGGTTATGGTCCCTAGTTATCCACTAAACATTAATGTAGGCATTACTTAGAAGGCATTGTGTTGACAAGATTAAAGCCCATAACCAGCTGATTTTAAAGGAGATTTTTCTAGATAATTTTGGTATATCTGATTCAATCAGTTGGAAGGCCTTAAGAATGTAACTGAGTCTTCAGGATGAAGAAAATATTCTTCCTGAGGATAGCAGCATTAGTCCATACATGAGACTTTCAATCTGTCCTTTTTACAGCCTGCCCTCTGGATTTTAGACTTGCCTTCCCAGCCTCCATAATTGTATAAGCTAATTACTTTTAGTTGATATCTCTTACTATTTCTGTTCTTCTAGTTCAACACTGACTGATACAGCAATTAATGTGGTGAGTGTTTTCTCTTTGTATGTGTTCATAAATATCAGAAAATACTAGCTTTCAATAGAAAATCAGCAATGCTCCATGTACTACCTTAGGGTTGGAATTCCTCTCTAATTCTCTGTAATAATTTTGTCCAGAGGGATCTTGATTATCTATTCATTTCATAAGATATCATGCTGCTCCACTAATTTGATGATATCATGCTAATTGGGCTAGTAAGCAGAGAGTAGCACCTACTCTAGATAGCTTGGTAAAACCCATGCAAAACAGAGGCTAGGAAATAATGCCTCCCTAAATTTAGAGGCCTTCCACCTTATGAGAGTTCAGCATCTGATGGTAGATTTGAATAATAAGTTGCTGCATGTAAACGCTCCTATGACAAAGATAGTGGCACAGCACCGACCTAAGGATTCTTTGGATTTGGAAGGCAACATGTAGCTCACTTTGGATTAAATAACTTGAAAACCTGTCAGTTTTGAGGAGCTCCAGACCAAGAGAAATTCTAGAGCTGGTTGAATGGCCCAACAAATCCATCTGAAGGTGCCTGAAGTGAATGTGGTAGGTAAGGATGCTCTGTGGAGACTTTAGCAGAATACTATAGGTGACTCATATCACAGACTTTTATTATTTTGGAACAAAGCTATGCTACCTTCTGCAGATAATTATTCTCTTTTTGAGAAATACCTTCTGGCTTGCTTCCAGGCACTACATTTAACTATGGACCACCAAGATAACCATTATACACTGCATGTTGTCTGATTCAATAAGGTATTATGTTGGGTGTGTTTAGCAGCATTTCATAATTAAGTATAGGTGATTGGTATAAGATCAGGCTTGAGCAGGTATTGAAGGCTTAAGTATGTGGCTTTGGTAAGTAGCCCAGTTGCCCACAGTCACTATTCATGCCACATTGCCTCCACCCTTTCAATCCACACCATGGCTTCATGGGAAGTTCCCCATTACCTGATGACAGGGAGAAAAAATTAAGGCCTGGTTTACAGATGGTTCTGCACAGTGTGCTAACATCACCTGAAAGTAGACAGTGGCAAGATTAGATCTCCATTCTGGGATGTCCTTGAAAAATAGTGATGAAGAACCCTCCATTTTTTGTTTGAAGGACAGATGATCAGAGTTAGGCACAGAAATGCATTATTTCATGGCAAGTGGCTAACATTTTGGCTTCATGGTTAGGTACTTGGAAAGAACATGACTGGAGAGCTGGTAACTAGGAGGCCTGGGAAGAGGGATGTAGATGGATCTCTCCGATAGGGTACAGTTTGTGTTCCATGTGTATGTCCACCAGAGAAAAACCTGAGCAGAGAAGGATTTTCATTATTAAGTGAAAAAAATTGTATGTTATGTGGCTGTTAGTCAGCCCCTTTCCCCAGACACCACTATTTTTTCCAATGAGCTCAAGAACAAATGATGATGGTGGAAGGGATGGAGCTTATCCATGTCTCTGCAATGTGGGCTTCTACTCACCAGGGCTGATTTGTTGTAGCCACACCTACATGTCCAACATGCCAACAGAAGAGACCAACACTGAGCCCCAGCTTTGACACCACTTTATGAGGGAACCAAGCAGTCATTTGGTGACAGGTTGATTGTACTGGACCACACCCATTTGGAAGAGACAGTACTTTATTCTCTTGAAATGATACTTGGCATGTGAATTTGCCTTCTTGACTTACAATGCTTCTGAAAAATCCACGTGTGGCCTTATAGAATGTCTTACTCACTTTCATGCTCTTCCACACAACATTGCTTCTGTCATAAAATCTTATTTTACTCCAATAGGCTGTGCTCATGAAATTCACTGGTCTTGCCATCATCTCTTTCACCCTAGAGGAGCTGGTCTGATAGCAAGATGGTGAAACGTCCTTTCGAAACTCAGTTAGAGCACCATCTGATGCTAATACCTGGTAATATCCTGTGCAGCTGCCATAATGTTCTCCAGGATGTGGAATATGCTCTGAATTGTTGACTAATACATGGTGCTGCTTCTCCCAGTCAACATTAAGGGAGAATATGCTTATTGCCAGTCACCTGGCAACTTAGTGTTTCTCATGCCAGTGAAACAACAGGAGCAAAAAGAAGTAGTTATTTTATTAGGATACTTTATCCTATCAAGAAAACAGCTATTATACCATTGGACCAGAGAAGAGAATGACTGGAATGCTGGAGATCCATAGAGGTACCTTTTCATACTCCCATGTTCAATCATAGAGGTAATGGAAAACCACCCCAAACTAACAGGGCTTTTAGAAGTGGAGGTTTGTATCACTTTGCAGGCAAGCAACTACAACTAGAAGTACTTGGGGTGGACAAAGTCAATATAGAATATGTAGTAGAGGAAGGACACTATAAATATCAGTACAGCTATTAGACTAGTTATAAAATATATAGAATATGTAGAATTATGTATTTTCCTTCCTAGTTTTTACATAAATATATGAGGTCTGTCTGGAAAGAGTCAAGCCTTTATTAACATGATGAGAACAGTTTGCGTGGCATTGATATAACCTGGTGGCCAAGGAGAGTGGACTGAAATGTGCATGTGTGAACAATGATGACTTCACTGTACTAGTCAGTGAGTGTGGTCAATGCTGTTCATTGAGTGAGCATGTGTACCGTGTGGCCATGGCATTCAAAATGACTGGGTGAGTAGAGCAACAAATCTGCATCAAATTTTGTGTTAGGCTTGAACATTCCACCACGGAATGCTTTAGAAGGCTTTCAGGGATGATGCAATGAATACAGCACAAATAAAAGTGTGGCACAAATGCTTTAAAGATGGTTGAGAATCTGTTACAAGTGATCCACATTCTGGAAGGCCCGTAACAAGCAGAACACCTGGAATGTTGAATGTGTACAGGCTGCAATCAACAAAGATTGGTGACTGACAGTATGAGAACTAGAAGCTGATCTGGGGATTCAAAAACTACTGTGTCCAAGATTTTGACTCAGGATCTTGGCATGAAACATGTTGTGGCAAAATTCGTTCTGTGGCTTCTCCTACCAGAACAGAAGGAACATGGTGCTGCAGTTGCTAACGACTTGATTCAAACTGCTACCAATTGAACAGATTTGGCGCCCTGTGACTTCTAGCTTTTTTCAAAACTAAAATTACCTTTGAAAAGTAAGAAATTTCAGACTGCCAATGAGATTCAGGAAAATTTGACAGGGGAGCTAATGGGGGTTTCAACAAAAGATTTTGTAGAGTGTTCTGAACAGTGGAAGAGATGCTGGGAGAGCTGTGTGAGGTCCCAAGGTGCCTACTTTGAAGGGGACTGAGGAGTCATTGTCCTATGTACAATGTTCCTTGTATCTTGTATCTTCTTCAATAAATGCTTCTACTTTTCATATTAAATGGCTGGATATTTTCTGGACAGGACCCCTGCCCACACACACATGTACAAATTAAAAACATTGCCCCCTCTTTCCTGTCCTAACTAAAATAAGATGAATAGTGGTTAATTTTATACCTCCACTTTCAGTTACAAGATATCAAAGTGAGTATGTGACTGAGGTAGAAAAGGCATGAGTATCACCTAAAGATGAATTAAGTATATGCATCCTCTTCGGGGGAGGGGTTTTGCAGTTTTTGGTTGTACTGTCATTGCCTCATATTAAGTAGGAGTATTCTTCTGCCACTATATTTATTTGAAAGTAAAGTATGGTTGAAAGAGTCATGCATGGCCCTGGCTGGTATGTATCAGTGTCAATCCACAAAGTCAAAGGTCACCAGTTTGATTCCCGGTCAGGCCACACACTTGGGTTGTGGGCCTTGTCCCAGGTTGAGGTGTGTGCGAGAGGCAACTGATCAATGCTTCTCTCACACATTGATGTTTCCCTCCCCCTCTTTATTCCCCCTTCCCCTGTCTCTAAAATAAATAACATTAAAAAAAAGAGGCATATATGAATGCTAAGTTAGAAGGGGTAAAAAGTACTGGATTGTGCTATTGACAATTTAGAAATTGTATCTTCTAGGTTCCCTTGTATGGCTAGATTAAAAGTGGTCAAAAGAGGGACTTGTACAAGATTTAGGAGGCAGAAATAAACCAGTGGCCATTACTTTGGGAAATTTGTGGCACTCAGATACTGTGATGGTCAGAGGTTAAGGGGTCTGGTGGGTCCCAGCTGGTCCTCACTCCCCTCTGCTCTGTGTCCAGCTTGCCTTGCTAACTGCTTGCCACCAGATGCTTGATTGTGAACCCATACAGGTGGTAGCAACATAGACCTCTTCATGATCTTCTTTGTGGTCCTGACTTGATGACTAGAAATGGTTGGCTTCTCAGATTTCCCTGCAAATTTCAAATTAGCCAACCAAGCTAGCTAAGCAGCTTCGTTAATAACTCCAACTCTTCCTTTGGCCCTGAAAATTTCTCTTAAAGATCCTCACTTCCTCAGCATCTCCCACATAAGTGTAAATTCTAATTTCTACAATAAATTCCTTATTCCTATACTAGTCCTTGTACCTGTGCTTCACTGACTGAAGCCTGAATGATTATCTTTCTCAAGATCATTGGCATTGCAATTGTCCCCTTTCTTCTGCATTATAAACTATCTCCTCTTTAGAAAATTATTCCTCCAGGAGAACAAGGAATAGTTTTCTTCCACTTAAACAAGCATGTCTTAATTCCACTTACCTTTTTAATCAAAATCATATTTATTTCCTTTCAGATACAGCAAAACTCCTTAAGACTTTTGTTTATCATCAAGGTGTCCAATTCCTATTGTTCCTTTTCTCTTTGGAATTCATTTTCAGTTATGTTTCTCCCTAGGACCTTCCACTGAAATTGATCTTCTCGAGATTCCCAATGGCTCCCCAATTGCTAATTTCAACAGGCAAATCTTCCTCATATTACTTCACCCATCAGTTGATCATTTATTCCTTCTCGCAACACATTGCCAATGTTCCTCTGTCAGTCTCTCCATCTCCTTCCATCCCCTCCCAGTCTAAAACATAGACTGTTTCTTCTAATTCTCTTTTCTGTTTATTCCTTATCTTCTCAAACTTTATTGGGAGAGTGCCCCAGGGTTTTGTTGTTGAACTCTTCTTCTTTTTTAACCCCCACCTCTTAAGTAAGCACATTTAGTCTCATGGCCTTATTTACTTCCTGTGCTGATGATGGCAACATTTAGTCCTTCACATCAGGTCTCAGTTCCAGTCTCTAGAAGTCCACTTGACATTTTACTTTGGATGTCTAACAAGAGCCTAACATGTTCAAAATCAAACTCTTCATCTTACCCACCCATCCGCAAACCTATTCCTTCCATACCTTTCCCTCTTCAGTAAATGACCACTTGAGACTTTCAAGTGCTTAGACCAAAAACTTGGAGTCATCCTTGACTTCTCTGTTTCACGTCTCATCTCAAAGGCATCAGCAATTTCTGCTGACACTACCTTCAGAATACATGCAGAATTCAACCTTTTCATGTTACTGCAGCCATGTTGGTCTAAATCGCCACCATGTCTTGCCTGAATAATTGCTATCACCTCGTAAATGTAATTATTCTTCCTGGTTCTGCTCTTCCTCCCTTCCTGATCTATTCTCAAGGTGGCAGCTAGAGAGAGCCTGTTAAAATGCATGCTTGATCAGGTCATTCTTTTGCTCTGGATTTTTCAGTGGTTTCTCATCTCATTCATAGTAAGGCCCCAAATCCTACAAAGTCCTATATTCACCTGAACAGTCTATTTTGGTCCACCTCTCTGTCCTAAAAGCTGTGGCTCATTCCAACCTAGAATTACTCTCCTTTGCGCCATTTTTGAAGATGCTAAAACACATTTTTGCCTCAGGGATTTCATACTTATGTCCCTTCTTTTTGGAAAGCTCTTTCCCAGATATCAACACTGCTCACTGTTCTCCTTCAGGTCTCTGCTCAGATGTCACTAAGTGAATGTGACCTTTTATGACCCTTTCTTTAATAACCAACTTGTGTAATGAGCAACCTCACCCATCTCTGAGGTTTCCTAACTCCTTTTCTTACTGTATTTCCCTCCTTAGTGTGTGTATACTATTCCTTACATATATTAGAAATAATATATCCAATATTATATATTATTTCCATTATTATTTTCACAGAACACAGGAGTACCAAAAGGTGTCGCCTACCTCCAAGATGTTAGCATTTCAAACATATTCTTCTCTAACCTAATTGTGTAAAAGCTACACCCTCGATAGTCAGGATTAGTCCTCCTGGCACAACAGCTTCTCTTCCTCCTGCACCCCACCTCCTGTTTTCTCTTCCTTCTTCACCTTTTGGATCATTGGAAATCAGATGATGGTTTTTCTTCGTATAGAAGAATGTAGGCTCCTTCTTCTATAATGTATTTAGTTCACTTCTCTCATCAGAATTTCTTAAGACTTTATTGTTTTAGAGTAGTTTTAGGTTCACAGCAAAATTTAGAGTGAGGTGCAGAGATCTTCCTGCTCACACACATGTGTAGCCTTCCTCATTACTGAAATCTCCCACCAAAGTGGGACACTTATTACAAGAACCTATGTTGAAACATGGTTATAATCCAAAGTCCATAGTTTATATTAGAGTACATTCTTGGTGTTGGACATTCCTTTGGTTTTGACAAGTGTATGATAAGATGTATTTAGTAGCATCATATTGGGTTGGCCAAAAAGTTCATTTGGTTTTAAAGTAACACTAAAAGACACATTTTTCATTTTCACCAATAACTTTATTAAACAATGTATTCACTGTTTCATTTCATTACCTTCTGTTATCTTTCAGGCAACTTCATAATTCCATCTTCCCAAATGCTCTTTTCAGTTTTCCAGGGAATTGAAATTTTTTCTATTAAGAGAACTTTGTAAAGGCTGAAATAAATGGAAATCCAAAGGTGCAATGTTTGGTGAATACAGCGGATGAATCAGAACTTCCCAGACACACTGTAACAGTTTTTGCCGGGTCATCAAAGAAACATGTGGTCTTACATTATCCTGATGGAAGATTATGTGTTTTCTGTTGACTAATTCTGGCCACTTTTCATTGAGTGCTGCTTTCAGTTGGTCTAACTGAGAGGAGTACTTGTTGGAATTAATCATTTGGTTTTCCAGAAGGAACTCATAGTAGAGGACTCCCTTCCAATCCCACCATATATACAACATCACCTTCCCTGGGTGAAGACAAGTGTTGCTGTGGTTGGTGGTGGTGCATTTTGCTTGCTCCACAATCTCTTCCATTCCACATTATTGTACAGTATTCACTTTTCATCACCCATCACAATTTATTTTAAAAATGGAACATTTCCATTACATTTAAGTAAAGAATTGCATGTGGATTAATGGTCAAGAAGGTTTTTTTCACTTAACTTATATGGAACCCAAACATCAAAGTGATTAACATAACCACGCTGGTGCAAATAATTTTGAATGCTTGATTTGGATATTTTGAGTATGTCAATTGTCTCCAGAGTGATATAACATTGGTTGCTCTCAATTAATGTTTCAATTTGACCTCTGTCAACTTCAACTGGTCGGTCTACCTGACCATGGAGCATCATCCACTGAGAAATCTCCAGCATGGAACTTCACAAACCACTTTTGACACATTTGGTCAGTCACAGCACCTTCTCCGTACACTGTACAAATTTTCTTTTGCATTTCAGTTGTGTTTTTACCTCTCTTGAAATAATAAAGCATAAAATGTCAAAAATGTTGCTTATTTTCTTCCACCTTCAATATTAAAATGGCTACACAAAAATTCACCAATTTCGGTAAGTTTTTAAAAAGTGCATGCTGATATGACAGCTGTCACAGTACAATCTAACAAAATTGTTTTGAATGAGGTTAAAGAAAACTGCTACTAGAGCCATCTTGTGGAAAAAAAAAAACGAACAAAGTTTTTGGCCAACCCATAGTACCATAGTAATGTCACTGCCTAAAAATCTTCTGCGTGCTACCAGTTCATCCCTCCTGCCTTCACAGCTCCTGGCTACCACAGCTCTTCTTACTATTTTTATAGTTTCGCCTTTTTTAGAACGTCATATAGCTGGAATTATATAATAGATAGCCTTTTTAGATTGGCTTTTTTTGCCTAGTAATATGCATTTAAGTTTCATCCGTGTCTTTTCATTACTTGACAGCTCATTTCTTTTTAGGCCTTCATAATAGTCTATTGTCTGAGTGTACTACTGTTTATTTCTCCACTCACCTATGGAAAGTGCCATTTTGTTTAATATTGTAATACTAGTTTCTAAACCACAACCTGGCCCATTGCGGGTATCCAATACATGTTCCTTATCCTCATCATGAAGTTATTCTTTCTGTGAAGTGGATCACCCTTCCATCTGTTGCCCAATTCTATAGAAAACTGAAACCAAATCTTTCAGAAACTTGAGATTCTTCCATCTGCCCTTTAATTTTCATGCTCTCAAATCAACCTCTTGACTATATCTTGAATTCAACCTTTTCTCTTTATTCTCACCACCAAGCTTTATTAACTTCTCCCAAAATAACACCAAAATAGCCTTTCCGACTATTGTTTCTGACTCCTGTGCATAATCTATGCTCTTAAAATACATAAAATATTATATTGATCTCTTGCTCAAAATATCTAGCAGATTAAAGTTTAAGCTCATTTACATAAATTCACAATTTCTCAGGATCTGATCCTTACGATGTGCACAGCTTGTTCTGCCTCTCTTTTCTTAAACTTTCCCCTCTTGCTCTGTGGGTTCTGGATTATACAGGGTACCCAGCACAAGGTGTGGCTGTTCATCAAATTCAAGAGCATTTGTGTGAGTCCTAAACTACACCTTGCCTTCTTGGCAGTTTCCCCCTGACTCATTCAGGCTATTTTTGAAATAATTAATTTCATTATCAATTCCATATTTAGGAGATGAATTTCACATGAATCATTACAGAAATATGTGGAGCTCTTGAAAATAAAGTTGGTGATGTTAGCTTCTGTATTTCTGCAGACAGTAGCTCATTGGCCATAGTTCATTAGGTCACAGCTAGAGAATAAAATTCCAGTAAACTCATGGAAGCTTTGTGGCTGGTACCTACAGAAGAACTGTGCAAGGAAGGATTTCAGATTCTGCAGTAGAAAAGCAGCAAACACTTAAAAACAGGGCTGATCAGTCCCTCATTGAATGTCTACTTTAAAATACTTATATTGCTCACTTTCCATTGTTATAACACTCACTGTCCTGATGTCAGATTTTTATTTTTGTTTATGTGAAGCAGAAAGAAACTTTCTGAAAAAATATACTTTAAAAGGACTGGAATTCCTGCTCTGAAAAGAAGAAAGAGTGGGTGTTTCAGAATGAACTCTCACCTTGCTTTGAACATTGCATCTGCACATACACCCCCGTTTGCTCACACAGACATCATTATGTTTAAGAAAATTTAGAATAATGTTAAGAACCAAATGTATGAGGTAATGCAGAGTGAAGGGAAGAACGGGGAAGAATGTCAGCCTGTCTTCTAAACAGATAGTGTAATTTTTTTTTTGTAACTAAAGGATCTGATACAATGAGATACAGCATAATTTTCAGAAATTTCATCAACCATTTGATTTCAAGTTATTTCATTCAATCCTTAACTCACAGCATTGGACTCTGATACTGAAAAAAGAATAGAACATTGATTCAGATATTTTTCCTTCCAGTACTTGCCATTTCAAAGAACTTTACATTATTATCACATCCCCAGGAAGCAGGTAGAATTAATATCCTTATAAAGTGCTTTGGCTTTTTATTGTTAGAGTATGAGAAACACTAAAATGATAAATGACTTGGATGTTAGCATAGAGCAAATCAGGGCCATGAGGGTGTTGAAAATTCAGACTTATTAGTTTTCGGGATTAAAGTCACTCAACTGATCTATTTTCCTCTTTGGTTTCTAGAGGTATTACATTTTGTGTTCTGCGTGGTTGAATATGAAGTCCAGGTAAGGATTTTTAACAAGAGTCAGAAACTTTGAGTTCTAATCTTCATTACAACTCTTGATTTCCATTAAGACTAATATTTCTGGAATTTAGTTATATAATCTGTAAAACTATTAATTTGATTATAGTAGGAGGCTATTGCAAATGATTTCTTAACCTTAAGGTTTTTTTAACAATATTTATTATTCTGATGTAAAACAATGTGCTCCAGAGATGGTACCTCTCAGAGCCATGAAAGTGACAGAATGTTGATGTCCATATTCTTTGCAACAGCCCCTTTGTACTTAAATAGGCAATGTACTGAATCCCTTTTCACAAATAAGATACAGAACCACTGAGTGAATTGCTTCTGTGTTTAGTACCATAGCTACTCAACTCCATTCTTAATTACCTCTTTCATAAAATGCTGGGGAATTATTATTATTACTATTCCTCACCTGAGGACATTTTTTCATTGGCTCTTTTCGTGAGAGGAAGGGAGAGAGAGAAACATTGATACAAGGGAGAAGCATGTGGGTTCTTTGTGTGGGCCAGGGACAGAACCGACAACCTTTCAGTTACATGACAGCATTCCAACCAACTGAGTCACGCTTGCTAGGGCTTATTTTAGTATATTAATATTAAATAACTACTGTCTTTAATGTCTTATAACTTCTCAAGCATTTAAGTTATGCTATTTTTTTATTGCCTTATTACCTTCCAAGATTAAGTTTCTAATTTTAGGATGGAACTATATAGATTCTAACTGAAAACTCCTCTACAGAGTTAATAACAACAAAACAACAATAATATTCATATTAACTATTCATTAAGCACTAATGTTATATATACATATCAA
>VMDR010017265.1:0-20288 GCA_007922815.1 Macrotus californicus | reverse complement strand
GACAACAGTATCAGAAAGAAAAGGAATGGGGGAGGTAAAAGAGGGTAAAGGGGGATAACTGGTGATGGAAGGAGACTTGACTTGGGGTGGTGGACACATAATACAATATATAAATGATGTATTATAAAACTGCACCTGAAACCTATATAATTTTATTAACCAATGTCACCCCAATAAATTCAATAAAAATTAAGTTAAATTTAAAAACACACTAAGGTACATCATAATGAAATTACTTAAACTAAAAAATAATTAAATCACTAGAGAAAAAGCAGATTTATACCTCTGTACACAGGTATAAAGATAACGACAGCAGACTTCTCATATGAAATTATGCAATCCAGAGGATAGTATCACAACATTTTTAATGTGCTGAAAGGGGAAAAAAACTGTTGACCTAGAACTCCATAGCTAACAAAAGTATCTTTCAGAAATAAAGAAAATCAAAACTTACTATGAAGCCCCAGTTATCAAGAGAGTATAGTATTGGCACAAAGATACACATTTAGATCAATGAAACTGAATTAATAGCCCCAAAATAAAACTTTACATTTATGGTAATTTAATTTTGACAAAGGAGAAAGAACAATTGAGTGGAGCAAGGGATAGTCTTTTCAGCAAATGGTGCTTTGACAATTGAATATCCACATACAAAAAAGTTAACTCAAACCCTTACCTTACACTAGACACAAAATTAACGTAAATGGATCGTAGACCTAGATGTAAGAGCTAGTATTATTATAAGACTTCTAAACGAAAATGTAGGAGGAAATCTTCATGGCTTTGGATCAGGAAATGAGTTTTTAAATACGGAACTAAAAGTATAAGCCATATATAGAAGAATCGATAAGCTGGATTTAAAAAAAAAACTTTGTGTTTCAAAGACACCATTAAGAAAATGAAAAGACAAGGCGTGGGTTGGGATAAAATATTAGCAAATCACATATTTGACAAAAGACTTGAATCTGGAATAAATAAAGAACTTTTACAATTCAGTAATAAAGGAAAAGTAACCCAGTTTATAAATGTCAAAAATAAGATAAACAAATGGGGGATTAAGAGATATAAACTTTCAGTTATAAAACATATAAGTCATAGGGATATAATGTACAGCATAGAAAATATAGTCAATAATATTGTAACAACTTTGTCTGGTGACAGATAATTACTAGACTTATTGTGATAATCATTTTGTAAGGTCTATAAATATTAAATCATTATGTTGTACACCTAAAACTAACAATAATGTATGTTAACTACATTTCAATAAAAAGAAAATATGAGATGCCACTATGTACTCACTAGAGAGGCATAATAAGAAAGATGTACCATACCGAGCATTGGTGAGGATGTGTAGAAATTGGAACCCTCGTGTACTACTGGTAGACATGTAAAATGGTACAACCACTTCGGAGAGCAGTTTGTCTACCTCTTAAAAAGTTATCATACACTTCCATTTCTGTGAATCTATCCAGGATAAATGAAAACATATGTCCATACAAAAACATGTATGAAAATGTTCATAGAGTATTATTCATAATAGTAAAAAAGTGGAAACAATCTGACTTCATCAGCTGGTGAAAAATAAAGAAAATGTGGTATATCCACACTTTGTCCTAGCCAAAAGGCTGAGGAGCAATTACATGGCACAACACATCCATATAATGGAACATTATTCATTGTTTAAAAGGAATGAACTACTGATACTCACTACAGCCTGGATGAACCTGAAAAACTAAGTGAATGAAGCTCACAGCAAAAACTACATATATGATTCTATTTATGCGAAATACCTAGAAAAAGCAAATTTAAAGAGATTAAGTGGTTGCCTGGGTCTGGGGTGGGAGTGGAGACTAACTATTGAACAGGCATCAGGGACCTTTTGTGAGAGATGATAATGTTCCTACACTGGATTATGGTGATAGATGTACAAGTTTATTAATTTACCGAATCATTGAATTTATACATAGCAATGAATGAGTTTTGTTTAAAATAAAACAGCAACAACAACAACAACAAAATTAAGACCCTTGCATATTAAAAAAAAGCTGAAAAAGTCATTATTAGCAAATCGACACTGGAAGAAAGGTTAAAGGAAGTGCTCCAGGCAAAAGGAAAATCACACCAAATGAAAATCTAGATCTACACAAGAGAATAAGAGCATTAGAAATACAAATCTATGACAGTATTATATACTGCTGTGTAACAAATTACTCCAAATCTTAATGGCTTAAAACAGCAAACATGTATTATCTCACAGTTTCTGTGGGTCAGTCTCAGGAGAGAATTCTCCATTGCTCTTCTGTACATCTTGTATCAACTTTGTTCCAGACACAGAATCTTTTTAAGCAAAGAAGGTCTTTTTGAGAATGTTTTATAGCAAAGAGCCTTGGAACACAGAAAAAATGTGTTTCTCCATGGCAGAGGGCAGATTTCTATCCTGATTCATCTAATAAACATAATGTCTTTTGGGGCAAAGTTTGGGTAGGCTTGCTTGCAGCTTCCAGCTTTGAACTATAGACCATCAATATCAAAGCCGAGTTCAGGGTGTTTTCTGTTCCGAGGTCCATCCAAACACAAACTTAATTAGTTATAGCTATGATATTGTGTTCCAGGAAACATCGGTCCCAGGAGCTGAGGGGTGTGGGGTAAAAAGATGGAAACAACTATTTAGTATGAATAAGGTAAAGGTTGGAAGAGAGAACTTCAAAACAGAGATATAGTGTGCAGCAGCCCAGGGCCTGATAGAGGCTCTTTGGCGTTCAAGACGAGGGCTAAGTTGGCCGAGGGAACCACAGCTTCCTCCCCTTTGGTGATAGCTTGCAGATAGGAGTTTGCCAATAGCTGAGATGAGCTCTTGATTGAGAAGAGAAACCACAGAGCCTTTGCCCTACTCTCATTCAGACAAAGGAGGCAAACCCACACACAGGGCTTGAGACTGGAGACAGTGAGGACTGGAGATGGTCCCAACAGCCAGGAATTCCCAAAGGCAGAAAATGGGGACGGCACATTGGCTTTATTATTTTTTACTATAATTATAAAAGTAATGCACGCTTATTGAAAAAACTTTGAATAGTACAGAGAATACAGAGTGGTCAATAAAACCCCTCTCCTTGCTGATCCCACCCCTCAGAGAGAGGTAAGGTAAAGCAATAATTTCCTGCCCTGCCTCTCGCTCCCCATTCCCCTAAGTCCCTTCTCCAGAGGTAACCATCTTTGCAGTATCTGGTGGCATTTGTATATCCCTGTTTTCCTAAAAAGTATGTTCTTATTGCTACCTTCGATTAATCCATTTTAAACATACTATAGTGACTTCTTTTCGTAGATTAGAATTTAGTTCCATTGCACCTCCATCCCCTTCTGTTTCTTCTCCCCCAGCTTCCTGATAGATTTACGGTACAATTTTGGGCTAAATCAGCAGTCAGTGTTTACATTATGATCCCTATGTAAATATTATTTACAACTGACCATTGAAGCATACCAAAATGATATTTTTTCAATTTTTGCTTTTCCTAAAGTTCACAATTGCCTTGGTTTTTCATTTACTTAATATTCTTTGCAATAATTACCTATAAGTAACTCTTCTAACACCTTCCACTAATTGTTCACTATACTTTTTCTTGTGGCCAATGGCATCAGGTCATCGGTCAGTTCCGATTTTTCCCTTGAACACACCCCCTCCTGGAGAACTTCATTCTCCCGTTGAAACTGTTTGTATTCTGGCCCTCCTGCTTAGCTGTCTTCTGGGACTTTCCTTCCCTGTTACCCTGAGCATTTTTTTTTTTTTTTTGCCTTGTCCTCAATTGGAGTCCTTGTTGACTAGAATTTGTATCTTCCTCCTTAGGTTACACCCTTGTTGGAGAGATCCCGTGTGCCAGTGGCTTCATCGGTTTTAGCCTGGTGATGTCCACAACATAAATTGTTTGAATCACCTTGCTCTTACCAGGATCGGTTGCCCTTTACACCTGGCGCAAAGCTGTGATCCTAGATTCATCTTTACTGCCACCTCTCAGGTGCTCTTCATCTCTTTCCTTGTTGGAACTTCTGTTTTTTGGTTTAGTCCTTTATTTGGGTGAGAAAGAGTGCATTTCAGACGTGGCATGTCTGTAACATTTCTTTATTTCATCCTAAAGATGGATGTTTAAGTCATTTCCAAAATTTTACTATTATAAATAAGCAATGCCTATACAAGCTTCTTTGCATGAATGTCTAAGTGATTTGAAAGGAGAAAGCAAAGCTGGAGCACGTGACAGATGCAGGAGACAGTATGATCAAGGTTAAAGAGGACGGGCTCATCAAGCCCCCATCGGGGGAAGGGCAAGCTGTGTAAAGGGGACCAGAGGCTAAAGCTGGAAAAACAGGCTGTGGCTAGATCATGGAGTGTCTCAAGTGTCAGCTGAATAAACTCAGGTTTGGAAAGCCACAGAAGTCTTTTAAACGGGAGTTTGATTTGATAAAAGGCACTTGATGCCACTTCAACAGAAGGAGAAGGAAGTTCCACTTACCTCCATAAACTATGTTCTAGAGAAGTAGGAGGAAAACCGAGAGTTGCTAGTGTCATAGCAGCCAGAGGAGAAGCTTCAAGAAGAGAGTAGCTGACTATGTCACATGATACAGAGAAATCAGATTAGGTGATTTAAGCAATAGAAGAATTGTGGTGGCGTTTGCCTGAGTAAATTGTCAATGGAGAGGAGTCTGAGGGCTAAAAACTAGGTCAGAAATACTGCAATTGTGTTTCAAAAAGTGCACGGGGAGGTGAGGAAGTAGAGAGAGTAAATGCATTGGTTAGACTAGGCTATGCTGTAGTAACAAACCACCCCCAAATTTCAGTGATTTACAGGCAAAATTTGTTTCTTTCTTACACTCTGTGTGGTGGGGAGGACTGCTCTGCACAGTCCCTGAGGAGCTCAGAGTGATGGACTCTCCATCACCTTGAAGTTGGAACTTCTAGGAGACAAAACCTCCACAATTGCCTCAGCAACTGAAGAGCTCACTGGAAGGTCACATGCCAGCTCTTCTATTCTTTAGTCCAAAGGGAGATACTAGTTACCTGGGCCTGCCTAACTTCGAAGGAGCTGGGAGATGTGGGGCGTACATGGACTATTTGGTGAGCACCATCAGCCCTGACCTAGGGAGAAGAGACTTCACAAAGTTTGTTATAAAAGGAGGAGAGAGCTAGACAGGAGGTTAGTGGGTTTTGATTTTTGTTTTTCTAATTGGAAGAGGATTGAGTTTCCTTCCAGGACAGGGGGTGGACAAGCATGATCTTGGTCCTGGAGAAGGCGGAGGGGGAATGATGGGCTTCAGAAAGCAGACCCGACCCTCTTTCTCTCAGGCTGGCAGGAAGGAAGTGAAGGACATGTAGTTAGCTAAATCTGTGGGTGCAGAGGCAGGAAACTGAGGAAGTTCACACCTGATATTTTCAGTTTCCTAAGAAGTAGGAAGCAAGTCAATGGCCAAAACTGGTGGTAGCGGTGGTGGTGGTACTGGGAGGAATGAGAAGTAGGTTACGGGCCTTTTGGAGTTTGGAGAAGTTTGTCTCATCTGTCTCCACTAAGCCTCCAGTTGTTGAGTGGGCAATTACAACAGCTTTCCATCTGGTTTACTTACCTGATTTAATCCTTTCAACATCCTACAAATGGGTTGACCTCTTTTAAAAGACAAGGCAAATCAGACAATGTCATTCTCTGCGCAAAACCCTCGTGGTTCAAAATCCTTAATGTGACCCAGAGATCTGGCTCACAGGCCTCTCCAACCTCGCCTTCAGAGCCTCTGCATTCTCACAGGGCCCCCTTCACCTCCCCTGTCTTCCTGTCTCAGGGCCTTCGCAGACACTCTTCCCTCCACAAAGGGAGCCCTTCCATCCCACTTCTACTAACCTGTCTCTTAGTTCGTTCGAACCCTTCCATTAGGCCAGAGATTAAATGTTACTTTCTCAGGTTGGCCTTTCCTGATCCTGGGACTAGGGTAGGCTGTCCTATGGTATAATAGGTAAATATGGTAAAAATGGCATGACAGCCGACTTTGATAATATTCGGAGTTTTTTCCCTTGTAGCACTCTTCATGGCTGTCACGACATGTTTGTGTAGAGTGGACAAAGGCTCTTTTCTGCTAGGCTATTTTTCTGGGAAGGCAGGCACCGTGCCCCTGGTCTGGTTTTGTTTGCTGTCTACTGTTTTCTGTTTAACGTGTAGCACCTTGCCTGGCAAGTAGCAGGAGTTACTCAAACATATCGTAAATGTTTGCCAGATGAATGAATGGACTACTCAGTTTTGTTAGTTAAATTAATTCATACCTATTGTGAAGAGATGACCAAGGTTGCTTTAGGGCCAACCTACGTGGTTATGCTCAGGAGCCCAAGCTTGGGAGTGAAGAAGGCAGATGGTTGGACTGATCCAAAGTTTAGACTTTTCAGAATGGGTGCGGCAGAGAGAGAATAGTGCTGTTTTTCATGCTGTACTGCAAGGTCAAGGCAGAACAGGGAAGGAAGCAAAATATTAAGGAGAGTGATAGACATGAGAGAAAACAGTGAGGCCAAAGGCCAGGATGTCAAGAAGATATGGTAGGAGAGAGAGGGTTAGGGAGCTGGGAGATGACAGGCAGAGAGATTCAATACACCAGAACTTAAGATCTCAGAAGTGGAGTGCCAGCTCTAGAGGAGGTCCAGGGTATAACCGTGGCTGTGAGGAGGTGGTTATTGTTGCCAACATTGAGGACCGAAGAGGCTAGGGTGTTAAATGGCCTCACATTATGAAGTCACCTGGGTGTTGGCAGGACTTGAAGTGGACACCTGAGAGACTGAGGTGGTCAGACGACAACCACTGCAGACACTACTTTAGTGATTCGTTTTTCAGTTAAAGAGGCCATCATGTAGTAGAAAGTCAACTACTCTCAGTTGAACTCGGTCAGGGGTAAATTCAAGAGGGGAGGGCAAGACAGTCAGGTTCCCTTCGAGGGACATGGGGTGAGAATGAGTCACCGCATACTTCTGGTTTCAAGGAAGGTAGCTAGATACAGATCCGACCCTCCAGGGATGCTGGAGGCCAGAGCCCAGAGAATAATTTTTGTCTGTCCCCCGCCTATCTCTTTACTGCATCTTCTACCACTGTCACAAAGTTGAGAGAGAGAGAGAGAGAGAGAGAGAGAGAGAATCCCAGCCACTCTGTTCTTCAATATGCCAAACTCATTTTCACCTCAGGACAGTGGACATCGTTACTGCCTTACTTCCCTGAGAACCCTTTCTAAGTTACCCGCCACCTATAAATATCCTATTAGCTTATTTATTTCCTTGATAGCACTCATTAATTTTGAAAGTATCTTATTTGATTGTTGTCACAAAAATGTAAGGTCTGTCTTATTTGCCATATATATGCTGTGACAAGAGTAGGGCTTGTACAAAAAAGGAACTCAAAACAAAACAAAACAGCAACCCCCTGATTTAATGTGAAGTCAGCACTCATCATCGGAGGAAATGTTAAGCAGGGAAACAGACAGAAACCAAGTTGTGCTGCTGGGGCCCGGAAGTGCAGAGGGTCAGCAAGTGGGAGTTCACTTCATCTTTCAGTTCAGATTCAGTCAGGGATATAACAAAAGAAATAATATTGGAAGTGGGTTTTTTTCCTTTGCAAAGAGCAGTTAACACACACACACACACACACACACACACACACACACACACACACACATACGATGACATCTCCAGAGGAGTACGGCACAGTCTGTATGTATGAGCTTATTGGAAATCTGAGCTAAATGAGTAACTTCCTGAATTATGTGAAAAGTGATGAGGCTTGTGGCACGCCGGAAAACCCCGGCACAAACTGTGCACCAGGGCACTTCCATGGAATATTTGATATAGTATAAATGGTCACTTAGCTTAGAAGATTTTGGCTTGAAGTTATGACAGCTGAACATTTCTGACACAGATCAAAATCCCCGGTATGTAGCGATTAACTCTGCTTTTCTGGGACACAAGGAGCAGATTACTGAAGTTTTATGTCAAACCTGTGAACAAATTTTTTAAAAAGGGTGGGAGGAGTAAGGAACAGTTGAAACTAACTTTTATTCAACACCTTTTACATGCTACATGCTAACAAGGCAGGTATTTTCTCATTTAATAACCCTACAAAACATGCATTATTTCCATTTTCCAGAAGAAAATAATAAGGCCGGGACAGATTGACTTAATGAAGATCACAGTTAATAAATTACAGAGGGGAAGTTGATTCCAGGTTTACCTGACTTCGAAGCCTGTACACTTTCTACCACACTTGCTTTCCCAGCATTCCTGGAAATCCCCTTGATGAAAAGTATTGCTCATCTTTTTAAAAAGGCAATGATATGGCTGAAAAGAAGGCAGGAAGTAACAGGAAAAACTAACCCACAAACTATGAGGTTGAATCACCTGACATTGCTGGTTATTTTTTTTAGCCATAAAAGAGATAATTCCGTATCGTTCAACCTCATGAAGATCATTATGACAACATGATTAATAACTACTCTACTGCCCATTTGTACACATCTTTACAGATCACATTTCATTGCCATTTCAGTAACCCCTTAAGACAGGGAGGGGAAGGATAATTGTTCCCATACTATACATGAAGAAAAGTACATTTGGTTGCCCTAACTGCTTATCAGAGCATCATCTGCCCTTAGGGAAACCTGTAACTTTAATTTAATTTTATTTATTTTTAGACAGAGGGGAAGGGAGTGAGAAAGAGAGGGAGAGAAACATCAATATGTGGCTGCCTCTCCTGCACCCCCAACTGGGGACCTGGCCTGCAACCCAGGCATGTGCCCTGACTGGGAATTGAACCAGCGACCTTTTGGTTTGCAGGCCGGCACTCAACCACTGAGCCACACCAGCCAGGGCAAAACCTGTAACTTTAAGGCTTCTCCCTGTCCTCTACTCCCTACCCCTACCACATCCCACTCACATCATGTTGTCAAAACAGTCCTGAATTTGACTTTTACAACAGGCTCCTAACTGGTCTCCAGCAGCCCCAATTTACTCTCTGAACTAGCCAGAGGTTTTTCTAAATGCAAATCCCATCGTTTCACTTATCTGCTTTAGTAGTTCTTCATTCTCACAAGACTAAGTTCAAATGCCCCAGCCTGACCCTTTTCTAGCATCTCCAGCCTATCCACCTGCCATTGACCCCCAGTATGTCCTACATGTGCGTTGAGGAGAACACATTCTCTTGTGCCATGCACTTGTGACTTTACCCGAACTGTTCTGTGTGGTTGCAATAGCTCTCCCATCCCTTATCTGACATTCAGCAGGCAAATTTATGCTTTTCAAGGCTTAGTTCAAATGTCACCCTTTTGTGAAACCATGCTTGACCTTCTTCAACAGTCACCAGTTTTTTGTACTGTTACAGCAGCCAGTACATTTTTCTCTGATGAGATGTTTATGTCCTTAAAATACTCACCAAACTGTATTTTATCCTTAGAAACTTCAGAACACAGCACAGAACTAGACATAAAGCAGGTATTATCAGTCAGAGCCCAAGGGTCCTAGACAGTTCCCATCTTGCGCCTTAGGTTAGGGAATACGGGAAAAGTCTTAATTACATGTTGAGTGCTAAAAACCAGGGCACACTCTCCCAGGGCTTTTCCAGAAGTCATTATATTGAAGGCATGAGCCAAGGATGGCCTGAACTTATATTTGTTTTATTACCAAGGGTTATTTTCATTAAAGTAGTGCCTATATGATCTGTACAAATTACGTAAGAATAGTTGGATTTTATATTTTGCACAGGCACCTAAGTCCAGTGGTGGAGCACCTAGAAATCAAGTTGTCCTGTGCTGCCACCCTGATAATAACACATTTAACTCCACTTGATGAACAAGGAACAGTTTACTACCAGAAAACACATGTATGAAATATAGAACAGCTAGGAGCACACATGGCCACAAAGACAAGCTATGCGACCAAGAACCTGACCAAATGTTCCCATAATGCTTCCTTATAGCCTTTTACATTTGGTATTAATGTGCCACAAACATTTACAGAGAAGAAACATATAACTGACAAAATTCTATCTACCCAATTTTCTTGATTTTGGGAAAAAGGCCACCATTATTTGATTTTAACTGTGGGAACACATTAGTCCAGTTTGTGGAACCCCACTGTGCTAGCAGGTAGTTTGAAAACCACACTCTTAATACTCATTCTTTTACTCAAAGCATGAGTGACAGTCATATCTTTACTCAAAGCACAGGGTCATTAAAAAAAAAAACAAAAAAAAAAAGAGTGTGACCTGAAACAACTTCATAGAAAGAGAACATTTTGATTATGATTCATTAAATTCACTTTTTAATGGTGTTGGGCTTTAAGAAATGGTTTGGTAGCTTGGTAGAGTTCAGTAATTTGCCCAGATGCCTTGAGCCAGATAGGCACTGCCCTGCTGTCCTGGCTGGAGCCCTGCACAGTAGGATTCAGCCCCTACCCTGTTATAAGAGAAGGCAGCACTTACAGGAGGATGCCAGCCAGCTCTCTGGGTGGACCCAGAAGAAGCTGAAGTTTCAGCCACTCAGAAGCCTCAGAGATCAATATCACAAATCTAAAAATCGCTAAAGCTGGATTCAGGGACTCTGCCAATGAAATATCTTAGCCATACCCAGTGGTCTGAGGAGGTGGACAGGATTTATTTTCAAGATGTTCTAGTGATAGAACTGGTATATTTTGACTTTGTATTCACTTGGAGAGTCAGGCAGTATATCTATAACATATCCCAATTCATCTTAATGTGAGACATTCTTACAAAGTGGTGTGTTTCCCCCCTAACACTATTTCACTGGCACGTGTTCAGTGTAATTTAATCCACAATTATCTTTATAGCTATGTTTTATTCATTTGGTCCCTCAGTAAGTATTTATTGAGCATCTACTATTTGCTGGGTTCTCTGATACACACTGTATATACTTATTACTATTTGGGTCAATACTCATTTTGGGGTGTCACCATCATTTTCAATTTTCCTTATTAAAAATAGTATTAAAATCTTTGAGCACTGGCTGGAGCGCAGGCCTGTGAATCAAAGGGTTGCCGATTTGATTCCCACTCGGGGCACATGCCTGGGTTGCAGGCCAGGTCCCAGTAAGGGGTGTGTGAGAGACAACCACACATTGATGTTTCTCTCCCTCTCTTTCTCCCTCCCTTCCTCACTTCCCAAAAATAAATAAATAAAATCTTAAAAAAAAATCTTTGGACTTTTTTCTTTTTTGGGGGGTATGTCTGCCAAAATGGTATTACCAGGAAGAGCTTGAACAGGTCAAGGAATTGTATAGCAACTGTTGTGTGTGGTCAAGGTTAAAGCATAGGCTTTAATTTTAGAATTATATGTGAAATTTATGGTTAGGCCACTGCAGTAGACTAGAATAAAGATGGCAAAAATCTAAACCAAGGCAATCTCAGTAGGAGTAACAAAAAAAGATTAGAAAAATACTGTGGAAGAAAATGAAATGGCGTCTGATGAGAACTAGGGGGTGAAGGTAGAGTTAAGGGTGACTGCTGGGTCTCTAGCATAAGTGACCAGAGAACACAGGAGAACAAGTTTGAGGGGCAAGACAAGTTCTATTTCAGGTTGATTTTCAGGTATTTGTGGGTAATATCTAGGTGCAGATATTCCAGTTGATTATAAAGTTTGTTGAAGAGGTTGCTATAAAAACACAAGGCTTTTTGTTTCTTTAGTACCAATTTCTTAAGCGGTCAGTTAACTGAATTATTTCGTTTTGCAGATAAAGAGATAGACCCAGACAGACACACCTATTTTCAGAAAGCTACTGAGAATTGAGATTAGATTTAGGAAGACTCATTCAGGGCTATTTTAACCTACCCTACTGCATTTCAGTTTTGTATCTTGTTGGTTTTACAGTTATTCAAAAATACATAGAGTAGTTATCTCAGAACCCAATGCACAGAGAACCCCACATAAAAGGCGTAATTCCCAATTGCATCCTTTTGTTCCTGCCCGACTTCTCAAAGAGATACTGCCATGCTAGAGAAAATTTTTAAAAAGTGGTCTGATTATTAGAAGTGACTTTTGATCAGAGTGAGCAACTCTAAATACCACATTGTTATTATAACCTAGCTGCATTTATTTCTGTGCTCAATTGTAAAGAATGTTACTTGGTTGTCATTCTGAAAGGAAACAAAACCAGTGTGTTCATCACAGGCCATTTATCACATGAGATAAATGGGTTGTGACAGTTACATGTAGCTGTGGTAACATGGGTTGATAAACAGAAGTGTCAACAGCTACTTAAAAAATTGACATGATAAATACTGTTACAAAGTCAAGGACCAATGATACCTCAAATAAAGAATTCTAGAGAAATGAAGTTTAAGTTACTGGTTAAAAAAAACCAAAAACCAAAAACCAAGCATTTAAGTACAGCATGAATGGGTGAAGAAATGGAATGAAATTTACTATGTACCAAATAGTCATAATAAATACACTACATTATTTTATTCCTCACATCAACTTTATGAAGCAAACATTATAAGCACCTTATAAATGTGGAAACTGAGGCACAAAGGGATTAGTCAGTGATGGTAATGTGTTACTAGTTGCAAGGGCTTTAATGTCAGGTATACTGGCTTTATATCTGAGTTTAACTCTTACTATTAAGCCTTAATTAATGACTTATCCTCTGTGTATATTACTTACACACTGTATATACTTAATATTATTTGCTTATCAATACTCATTTTGGGGTATAATCATTATCAGTAAATAACATTAATATGTGCCTCATAGAGTCATCGGATTATACATGCCATGGAAAAAGCACTCAGTGTTATGCATTCATAAATCAGCTACTTACCATTGTCTAAGACCACACAGCAAGTAAGTGGCAGATAGGACTCCACACTTTTTTTGATTCTAAACTAACATCTGCACTACATCTAATTAACTCTTTAGGCTCCTGACATCCGGGGGGGAAAGAGCAGAGCCCAAGGAGGGGGACAAATAACACTGATGATTTACTGAGAGTCTGGGAAAGCGCAGTAGGTGGGGAGCTGAATTACCTGACTCTACTTTGAGGACAGCATTCAGAACTGTTAGGACAAAAGAAAAACTGTAATTAATTATTATTTTTTAAAAGATTTTATTTATTTTTAGAGAGAGGGGAAGGGAGGAGGGAGAGAAACATCAATGTGTGGTTGCCTCTTCGCGCCCCCTACTGGGGACCTGGCCTGCAAATCCAGGCTTGTTCCCTGGACTAGGAATCAAACAACCCTTTGGTTTGAAGGCTGGCACTCAATCCACTGAGCCACACCAGTCAGGACTAATTAATTTATTTTTTAAACTATAATTTTAAACTGAATCTTGATTTAAGGGGAAGGTTTAGCTAAGAACATTTTCCAGTGTGGAAGGCAAAAGTCATTTGGTATCTGACATTGAGTTTTTAAAATATTTTGATTTTCTTGCCTTTTCAGAAATCCTGAAATGAGTTCTTTTGTCTCCTATAATATTTATAAATCACAAAGAAAAGTTTCTTATAGCTATCAAAATAGCACTGAAAACAACTTGAAACTCTAATCACTTCTAATCTCAAAATAAAAGTAACTGCACAGAACCCCCTCTAGTGTTAAGACAGCAAAATATAAGGGCCATTTAATTCTCCTAAGATTTACAGATAAATTCATTCAATTATTTACCTACTATGTTCTCACTTGGTGTCAGATACTATGTTTATTTTCTTATTAGACATTATGGTCCTAATTATACAATATCTTCTTTAAAATTTTTTTAAAATTTAATTTTATATATTTTTTAATCTTCACCCAAGGACATGCTTATTGATTTTAGAGAGAGAGGAAAGGAGGGAGAAGGAGAGAAACATCAGTGTGAGACAGAAACATCAGTTGGTTGCTTCTCTCCCATGCCCTGATTGAGAACCACATCCACAACTTAGGCATGTGCCCTGACCGGGAATCGAACCCACGACTTTTAGGTTTGTGGGAAAATGCCGAACCAACTGAGCCACACCAGCCGGGCCACTATCGTCCACTGTGAGCAGCCACAACCTTTAAATGTATATTATATCCTAATTAAGAGAGCACAGTGTAAACAACTTCTCTAAACAGTGCTGCTATTCAATGCAGCTTATATTAACTGCAAAAAGCTAATAAAATGCTAAGGAAGTAAATGGCTTAATGTATAATAGATATGTGACAACCATGTTACCATCTCTTTGTTTTCCTTATTTAGGAATTTAAGAAAATGGCAATGTGAGCCAATTCAGTCCCAACAAAAACGACCCGAATATGTTAGGCAGGCAATTTTCTCATCATTGTCAACACCAACATACATACTCTAGGACATACAGCAGCATAATTTCTTGAGATCTTAAATGCAATACTGGTGGATTGTGAATACAAAACCAAAATGTTTAACATGATAAGTCACTTTTCCTGTCCTACATATTGTGACTAGGTGTTCTATGAAAAAAGAACTCCCTGGTCAAGTAAGATGAAGATCTGATGGGTTAAACCAAACTAATCTGCTTTCTTTACTGAAGTACTCTTGGAATTTTTTAAAAAAGATTTTATTTATTTATTTTTAGAGAGAGGGGAAGGGAGGGAGAAAGAGGAGAGATACATCAATGTGTGGTTGGTTGCCTCTCGCATGCCCCCTGCTGGGGACCTGGCCCCCAACCCAGGCATGTGCCCTGACTGGGAACCAAATTGGGGACCCTTTGGTTTGCAGGCTAGCACTCAATCCACTGAGCCACATCAGCCAGGGCTACTCTCTGAATTTTTAGTATGCTAATGTGCATGGTGAATCCCCAGTACAAGACAGTATAAAGTTTTTCCCAAACTTACTTGACTATGAAATGCTTTTTCTCTCAGAAAACCTAATGACATCAAGAAATCTAATGTTCAGCCCTGGCTGCTGTGGCTCAGTGGATTGAGCACCAGCCTGTAAACCAAAGGGTGGCTGGTTTGAGTCCCAGTCAGGGCACATGCCTGGGTTGCAGGCCAGGTCCCCAATTGGGGGTACAGGAGAGGCAACCACACACTGATGTTTCCTTCTCTTTCTCCTCCCTTCCCCTATTTAAAAATGAAATGAATAGAATATTTAAAAAAAGACAAAAGAAAATCTAATGTTCAATGGAGCATACTTTGGGAAATTATCTAATCCAAAAAAAGTTGCATCAGTTACTCTGCTTTCATCACAAATCTCCAGACTTTGACTCAAAGCATCAACCCAACACCCAACACTCTCTTCCTACATCCCTAGTGTCTTTCATTGGATAGCCACCGACTCTGAGATTTCAATGCTCTGCAATCTCAGATGCCTGGTAATCCTCTGGTTCTTTTTGATTAAATAAGCAATTGGCTTCAAAGTTTATGACATCATACAAGGTATCAATTTCCTTGACAATCCAAACAAATCATTCCAGTCTCACTCAAGTGCTGAAACAGGAGATGCTGTTTTCACTCTTTGACAGGCCTTATCTGTGGACTCATCCTGAACGCAGCCTGAAGTCTAACTGGAGGACAAAGTGTAACAGTTAAGGTTCTGCCCAGCTAAGAGATCAGACTACCTCAGTCATCCCCAAGGAAGGTAAGGGCCAGAAGGACAGCACAAGCAGCCTCTAGGGAGTTCGGCTCAGAAAAGCATTTGCTGTCATACTGGGAGGTGATGGTGCCCAGCTCGGTGTAATGTGAGAAAAAGAGAGTAAAACAGGGAGGCAACATGGAAACAGAATGGCCTTTCAATCCTCTGGAGCTGAATTCCCCTAGTGCAGCTTCAGTAACTGGCAGGAACCAATTTAGTTCCTAACAAATATAAAGGAACACCCAGAGCTAAGTGTGAATGAATAAAATCTATTTTTCGTAACTATTCAGGATAAGAATAGTATTTTTTTTCAGTCAGGGTTCACAATACTACTCTTTTAAACTGAAGCTGGGTGTGTTTTCTCAAGTTGTTTGATACTTTTTCCTGGAGCTAGATTCCAGAGAAAAGTCCTTTAGAATATATAATGAGGCATTTTTAGAACTATTGATGTCGGAATATTAAGTAAGTAAATCTCAATCAAGTAAATCAAGACCTGTCTCATTTCACACCAGTGGGTCTGTAAATTCTCTTAATGAAGTTCATATACACACAACTCATAGTAATTTAAATGTATAATAGAAATCTATAACACAAATAAAAGGAATCCATTGCTACATAACTAAAATTATGTAATTATACCTTTATTTATAAAATAACAAAAGATTTAGGAATAGATCTGTTTATTGTACTGTGAAAATGGTTGGTACATGTGAGAAACATCATATACTTTGAAGACACCATTCAGAACTGTTAAGACAAAAGACAAACTATAATTTTAAACTCAATCTTGATTTAAGGGAAAGGCTATAAATTACTGGCTGCAATGCATTCAGCATGAACTCAGATCCTGTATAACATAAAGCATGAAAGAGTACAAAAGATGCTGGAGTCCAATAAGCCCATATCTAAATTTTAGTTGTAAAGTTGCAAGGACTTTTTGTTTATTCTTATATACTGGTTTTCTTCTGAGACAAGTTGATTTTATCTCCAAGACTTAAGGCCATGCCCTGTAAACAAGAATGAAAATGTTTATAATTATTGACACTATATAAAACCAGTAGGTTATTCTGGCTCAAGAAGGTCCCCATTCAATAATACGACCTTTGACAATGAAACCAAGAATCTACAAATTGGACTCATCAAAACCACCTTACTTGGTTATTAAGTACTTCTAGTGCTAGATTTACAGTCACTAGATTTGTAGTTTGGATTTCAAAAAAAACTCTAAAGAACCCATTTCACAAATACTCCATGGGAATCGATCTGGTTTTAAGCAAATATCCAAAATGAAAGGCCCAAAAGGTGAGTCATTTTAATAAATGTGACGTATTTCTATTCAGAGAACACATTGTGTATATACATATGCACCTACTAGCACAAAACACTAGTAGGACAGAGAATACTACATATAGAAATAAGACTTCAATTCTTCCTCCTTTTGTTCAATTCAGGGATGATCTCAATAAAAGCAACTGTTACCTGACTCTTCGCCCGAATTCTGATGTGGCCAGTAACAGGGGCCTCTGGTCCCTGTTGAATAGGCTTCTCAATGCTGACGTTGGCAAGTGCGTCTTCTCCAAATATGGATCGAGCGTAGAGGTTGGCTGCCATAAAGCCACAGTAACCAGAAAGTGCCTGGAAGAAATTTGTGATGAACTCAACACTTTACTATTACTAAAGAACATACATGTAAACAAGGCTGAAGAACACAGAGAAATGATCACTAAAATAGTAGTTATCATATGGTAGTGATCACATGACTGTATAAATTTGCCTAAACTCATGGAACCACACACATGGGAACAGTATGCATTTTACCACATCTATATAAACCTGAATGTAAAGAAATAACATGTATCTCAATTTGTATTTACACATTCTCTGTTTACTTATAGTTGTTTGACTGCCTCCCACATCAGACCTAAGCTCCATGAAGAAAGAGATTTATTTTAATTTTGTTCATTACTGTATCTCCAACAGCTCACAGAGTACTGCTGGACTCACTTATCTGGCAGCAGACATTCTTTTACTGATAAAATTAATATTGTAACATTTAGCAGATACTCCTTAGAGCCTCAGCTTCATTTTTTTCTTTCTGGTCTTTTTTCCATACATACACAAACATAGCAGATAAGCAAAGTATGTCAACAATTTTCTATAGAAACAGATATATTCTGTCCCATAAGCAGAGCCAACAGAAGGCATCATGAACATTTTCTGAGTGTCAGAAACTATTTTAGAATAAGCCTTTAGCTGAAAGGGAGAAGACTGAAAAGAGGAACTAAGTTGACTATTCAATTGGGTCACTGCGCTAGGAACAAGCAGACTGATATAGCGCAGAAGGAAGATGTAAACAGATTCATACAAGCTATGGGATAACTTCTTTCAGCTAGTCCAGAAAGACACTGCTTTTCTCACGCTGAATAATAGCACAAATACACTAGAGGACATACAAGAAAGCCTGGAATCTACCATACTACTCTCTACTGGATTTCGGAAGGTCTCAGTCAAATCTTACTTTCTCTGGAGTGAGACATTTCATGTTGGTTGACTTTAATATGTGTTGTAAATAGTCATTTAAATCAATTATATTTGTGTTAACCGTCACCTGTAAAGACACAGAAAAAAGTCAAGAAGATTACAATTTCTTTCTAAAAAATTTTTCAATATCAAACAATTTTATTAAAAGCAATACAAGTACATAAAGATACATAAAATCATATTATGTTGTTTTCTTTTTTCTTCACCTCTGAAGATTATAATTCTTACAATGAGAAAGTTGTGAATTTCTTATGTTGGGGTTGAGAAACAACCACTCATATGTCATATGAGACCATTCCTCCAAGTATTTAGTGAGGAAGGATAGACAACAACAACAAAAATAAATGACATCTACAAAATCCAACAAACTGTAGGATGGTATCAGAACTTTCAGATATGGGTAACTTCACAGAAGATCAACACAGTACTGCATCTAAACTATTTCTAATAAAAATCAAGGCTCAAAGAAAGTTGTGCAGCAAGCCACTGACTTTGCAAAGCCTCTTTTGGACACCGGATTCAATGATAATGTTTTATTCATACATACAAGAAATGGAATATTATCTGTACTGTCAATCAATCAATCAGATTAATTATATACTCTCACAAATTTACAACAGCGATTTACCAAACTAACTTACATGACTTTCAACTAAGGCTAATTTGCAAGAACAGATACTGAAAGACTTTGCTTTTCACATCTGACATTTTTTAATGGGGTTAATTTTCTAGAAGAATCCCACAACACTAGCTAAAAAGAAACAAAAATAAGGAATTCAAGCAAATCTCCCAGGACTCACTTTGTTTTCCCATTCAAATTCGGCCCACATCTGACGGAATTCAGCATCTGTGCAGCCTGCAGGCTGGATATAGTCCATGATGTCAATGTGAATGTCACTGAGGACCACACAGTTTCTGTCACTTGCTGCTCCAGAGACATCATAAACTGCAATATACACACAAAAAACAATTCTGAATCACCAGAGGCAAATTTTACTTTTAAAAGTTTTAATATTTCCGGCAGAGCTAGATTTAACAGTCGACAGCGAGAGCGCGCAGTCAGCGCCACTGAGAGCGGAAGGAGGGGAACAGCTCCTGAAAAATACTTTGTATGTCCAACACTGATTGAGGGGAGCCCTCCTTTTTTAAAAACATTTTTTATTGAAAAAAAAAAAGTTTTAATATTTCCAAGTGATAATTATGGTATTAAATATTTATATAATGCTTATTGTACAAACATTGCTGTATTCTAAATGCTTTACAAATAGTACTTGTTTAATATTCACATCAATCCTATGTTACAGTATTAGTATCTTCCAACTTACAGATGAAGAAGCAAAAATAAAGAGAAGTTAATTAAGTTGCTCAAGGTCACAGAACTAGTAAGTGGTAGAGCCAGGATTCAAACTCAATTGCTATATGTAAGGCATACCAGGAGAATACACAAATAGTAGTGCTCCCATAGTAGGTGCTTAACTAAATTTTTAAAAAATATCTTTATTTATTTTTCTAGAGAGGGGAATTGAGAAGAAGAGGGAGAGAAATATCAATGTGTGCTTGCCTCTCATACGCCCCCTACTGGGGACCTGGCCTGCAACCCAGGTACGTGCCCTGACTGGGAATCTAACTGGCGACCCTTTGATTTGTAAGCTGGCACTCAACCACTGAGCCACACCAGCCAGGGCTAATATTTTTGAATGAATATTGCTGAGCCATAGTACTTAATGATACAAGATTACATGCTTCTATGACTATCTCTTCCATAGTATAAAGTCGTAATCTGAGTGGAGACTTCCCTTCCTCCTTCTAGCCTCATCTCTTGACATTCCCCCACCTTATCTACTTTCAAAGGAAACTGAGGTTACCAAGAATAAGTTCCTTTAATTTTCAGCCCCACTTCTAAAAATAAGTGTATCTTTCTCTGAATCCACTCTCACCTTCTTGCCTTTTGTATCAGAGAAGCGCTGCCCATTCTTTTCAAGGTTAATATTTCCTGCCATCTGTGATCCCTGCTTTGGTTCATCAACCATTACCTCTTTTACTCTGTCTTTATCTTTGCATTCTCTTCTGACTTTCTTCCCTTATAATCATCCTATGAACATACTCAAGACTCTGTCATCTTAAAAAAATAAATCCCCCTCATCCTTGGTTTCTATTCTAATACCCTCT
>VMDR010017264.1:0-20284 GCA_007922815.1 Macrotus californicus | reverse complement strand
GCCATTCATCTCTTCCTCCAGGAAGGCCAACCCCACCCCCAGGCTCTGTGCAGTTCAGCTAGCTCCCTGTATATACCTTCGACATCCACATTTATTACACGGCACCACAGTGGTATATACACTTGTCTGTTTCTCCAATTTGACAGTACGTTCCTCAAGGACAGGCTGTAACCTAACCACCACTGCTTCCTCAGCACTTCCACAGTACCTGCATACAGTAGGCACTCAATATTCCCTGCTGATCCTTGAGCAAAATGGGTTTGAACTGTGCATGTCCACTTATACACTGATCTTTTTAAATAAGTACGGCCGGCCCTTCATGTCCACAGGTTTCCCATTCATGGATTCAACCAACTGTGGATGGGAAACAGCATTTTTGTATTCCCAAACACGGTTTCCCAACTATAAATCAAACATATGGTTTTTTATCCACAGGTGGTTGAATCCACGTATGCCAAGGGCTGACTGTAGAGTCAAAAGTTATATGGGGTTATCAACTGTATGGGGATCAACTGATAACCCCCCTCACCCCCATGAGGTCCAAGGGTCAACTGTATATAATGAATTAAGAAACTCAACAGTATTTTATAAAACAGTACTAACAAAAGAAAAGAAAAATTAACTCTAGGATTTAATTTATTTCATAAGCCTGTACTTTTCTAGGTTGAAAATTCTCATACCATTCACTATTAGGTAACTACAACTAAGAACTAAACACATTTTAACCACAACTTCTCTGGTTACTGATACTTAACAACTGAGTGCAAACACTTTCCCATTCAATTAGTGGACTCACAGCATCAGTAAGTCACTCAACATGAAGCAAGAGTATCCAGTAAGACGGCTGCAATGTAGTCTGACAAACGTAGAATTCCAGTTATTTGTCTGAAATGACCCAAGTCCCCACTCACTTACCTTGCAGGAAAAGTTTGTAGCTGGTTGTTTGCAAGATGCAAGACCCGCAGGTGCGGGTGCCCCACCAGGACAGGCACACACTGATCCGCCAGGAGGTTGTTGGTCAGATAGAGCAGCTGCAGGGCGCTCAGACTCTCCTCCCCAGCACACGCAGATGGCAAAGACTCCAGACTATTTGCAGATGCATTCAAGTATCTGAGGCTGACAACACACAGAAGTCACCACTTCCTTCATGGTTATTTGTTGCCTTATGTAGAAAACATCATGCCATCTCAGCAGGGAACACTGCTATTACATGCTCCTAAAGTCACAACAAAAGCAATTTTCTCCAGCTAGTTTTCCCTGATTGGTTCTAAACAACCGAAGTTCCTTTTATTCAACTCAGGAAAGACTATTTGACTTCATTTATTCTATTTATTCTGTATTCTACTTGAGAATACAGGCGTGGTCGTAGTCCCAGGCTTCTGTAGTGTTCTAAAATCTACCCTTGCTTCATCTTTTACTGTCTGTATGTCCCCTGAGAGAGTGCTGTTGGGTATCACATTCACAAATATATGAACTGTGAAAGACACCCTTTAGAAAAATTTGTGTCTGATTTCAACAGCATTGTATTTATTTAGTTAAATCCCTTGTAATCCCCTAATAATGAGCATATAGGCTGTTTTTGTTTGTTATTAGACACATTGTAACAAGCACCTTTGTATCCTTATCCAAATATTTATTTATTTATTTATTTACTGCCTGAGAGAGACAGGGAGGGAGGGAGAGAAACATCAATTTGCTGTTCCCTTTATTGATGTGTCCACTGGTTGAACATTGTATCTGCCCTGACTGGAGGATGAACCTACGACCTTGGCTGTTGGGACAACCCTAACCAACTGCGTACCTGGCCAGGGCAGTTACTTCTTTAGGCCACGATTCCCAGAAGCAAATCTTGTGTTGCACATATTGCCAAACTGAGCTCCAGAAAGGCTAATACCAAATTATACTTATAATATATACTGTATGTATTACGTATTCAAATACTTTTTAGAATTTCCAAAAAAAGATTTTTTTTAGAAAGTCCAACCAAAAGTATTGAGATGTTTAAGCAGACAAAGAGCAAGCCAGACACTTGTAGGCTAAATGCTTTTTCATGTTTCCTGTAGCCCAGCGGTTTTCAACCTTTTTCATCTCCTGGCACACATATGCTAATTACTAAAACTGCAGCACACCAAAAAATACACTTTTTGCCGATCTCACAAAAAAATAGGTATAATTCTGATTCATTCACACCAGATGGCTATTGTTGGGTTGGCTGTTGTCATTTTTTTTATTTGACAGTCCAAGGAAAAGAGGTCAGTGCCCCTGAGTAATAGTCAGGCATTGCATGATTTAAAAATTCTTGTGGCACACCAGCTGAAAATCACTACTGTAGCCTTAGGTTAAATTACTATTGCTTATCTCTGTCTTTTCCATGTCTAAACTGGAGACAATACTGCCTCCTCCATACTGCAGAAGGCTATAATTAAAAACTAATTTTTCTGAATGGTGGGTGACATATGCATTAGATAAACCCGATTACGGGTGTTAACATAAGAAGACATATTATCTACTGTTAATTTACAGTGTGAAAGCAAATAACACCTTCTGAAACACTGTTACCTTTAAATGCAGTTATCAAAATAGGTAGTAAGAAAGTGCTGCAAATAGAGAATGAAAAACTTATGACAGCTTGGTAAAGCTAGAAGCAAAAACTAAGTGAACTTTAGTGGTATGTCCTTTTGTCCTAATGCAAAAGCTGAAAATTGCCATGGAAGCTGTGTCAGAACGCTGTGATTTCTCTTTAAAGGTCCTAACTGTATTCATTTTCTGAGATGAAAGCCTGACCCTTCCCCATCTGTTTGAAACTGTTTATAACACCAAAACTTCTTAAGTATTTGATGGTTATTTCAACTTCTGAGTTGAAGATTACCTCCTCATAAAACAGTGTCATATTTTATTTCATGAAAAGTGCAATGTGTCTACCCACAGCTGGACACTGAGATAAACACTGTAAATCTGGTGCCAAAGGTCAGCCCAATGACAAGCCAGTGCAGTTTGTTCAAGCCGATGATTCGGCTCTTCTAAACACAGTCCACAGCACTTACTTTAAGGCCTTGGAGAAGAGGGTGTCCGGCAGCCGGGTGAGAAGGTTGTGCTGGATATCCAACACCTCAAGAGGGATGTGCTCCGCCAGCACTGGGAGGTGCTGCACGTGATTGTGTCCCACCATCAGTTTTCTAAGACTCAGGCTACTAAGAATTCTGGAGTGGGGTAGGGGTGGGAGGACAGTACAAAGACACAAAAAACTTACTTAAGTCTTTCTTTCTGAGTCTGCCCTTAGATATGGAAGTGCAATCAGTGAGTGAATAGAAACATACTTTTCTAGACAGTATAATCTCCAACAAATGCCTGGGCCAAGGCAGCAGCCATGGCTATGTATTTACCCACCACCCATCAGGAAGTCCTTAGGGTCATTCTGGGAAAAGGTGAATTAACAAAAGCAAACAGCACAGAACAGACCTAAGCAAAGAATTTCTAGAATAAATCGACTGAGATTTTAAGTCTAGATAGCACCAAAAAATTCAGTGAATCCATTAATATAATTAACTATAATAAATTAGTAACAAAATTTATAATAACGAAACCACTATTCTATACTTAAAATGTGCCAGGCCACTGAACTACGAAGTTCAGGAGGATTAGTGACTGACTCACCAAAGATCTCACACTGAACGTAGTAAACAACACAGTCAGGATTTGAGTGAGGTCCGACCGCAAAGCCTGGGTTCATACCTACTACACTGCAAAGCCTCTAGTTTGATTTTAAAGACTCCACTAGGTGGTAACTACACATTTTACACTCATGCAAACAGTGTTTTCAATGCTTCTGAACACACCATTTCCCCCCGCCCCAAAGCACATCTCTCTTTCCCCACTCCACATGCAGAAATCCCACTGACTTGTCCAGGTCTGCCCAAATATGCATCCTCCACGAAGCATTCTCTAATTATTTAAGTTCTGAATTTCTAAAACATTTTATTTATACAGTGCAGCGATGACAAGTGAAGGCAAGAATGACCACATTCAAATACCAGCTCTTATCATTTCCTAGTTAAGTGTGACCTTGGGCAAGTCACCTAGCCGCTCCAAGGCTTCGTTTCCTCATCTATAAGATGAGGGTAACAGCATCTATATAATAAGGCTGTCAGAGGAGTCACCAAGATAATAAAAATGAAGTCCTTGGAATATTGCCCAGCTCACCATAACTCATCCAATAAAAGTTATTATTAGTATCATATCACCAAGCCACGCCAGCAACTGTTGTTACATTTGCCCAGTTATCTGTGCACAAGTCCAACTCCCTGCTTACTAGGTTTCTTGCAGGCCAAGACGATGTATTAGCCATGGCTGTGTCCCTCGGTGCACTTCACACCGCCCTGCCCTCAGCGGGCACTCGATACTCACTGAGCAAACGAATGAAAGCACCTATGCAAGGGAACCCAAATCTAGGAAAATAATTAAATACTTGCATACAAACATATATTAATATACATGTACACAGCATATACATTAACACACACTTACCTCATAGGAACCTCTGTCAGAAGATTATAGCTCACATCTAATATTTCTATCTTCTTTGCTTCACAGGCCCAGTCAGGGACACATTCCAGCAGGTTTCTATAAACAATGAATAAGTATAAGTCATTTATGATGACGACAGAACTCATTTCATTAGTCTGTAATATATCTGTTAACTGGCCCATGAGCTTCTCAAGGGCAGGGGCACTACCTCCAAGGCATTCTGGGTCCACTACCTGGAATACACCAGGTGGTCAATGAATGCTGTTGGAAGGTGAACAGAGACAAGCACCCAAACATGGGTAATACTGGATCAATTATGCTGCATGCTCAAAGAAGATACAAAGGCTTTCAGCAGCAGGAAAGCACACGTAGTGGGATGGGAGAGGCAGAGATGAGGAAAGACTTAATGGAAGAAGTAGCATTTTAAACAAACCTTTGAAGAGGAGTAGGATTTCCACAGGAAAGAAGAAATGCACACTCTGGAGAAAATGAACAGAACGAATGAAGGGGAGGCAGTAGGGGCACAAGGTAACGAGTGTGGGGTGGGAGGTGGAAGCTTCAAATCATTTAGAATGTGAATTCAAACATCTAGTAGAGCGCGGGGCAGACAGCTAGTAAAAGAAACTTTATTTTCAGAGGTTACTTAGCCTCTACAGGCCTCAGAGTATCTACTGATCAACCGACTGGAACGAGGAGGCAGGATGAACTAAGTGCCATAAGAGAAGTGCAGATACTGCTAGGGTGGCTCAGCTGAAAAGGATCCAGGCAAGCTCCCTAAGAAATCTGACATCTGGGTTAGAATTTGGAGAATGTTGTACAATGATGACCCAAAGTGAGGAGGACATTCCCAGACAGAGATGACAACATGCGTAAGAACACAAAGAAAAGAAAAGAAATGGCATGACATGTGAGAATAACAATAAGCAGTTTGGCGATGTGGCAGAGAGTGGTAAGAATCAGGCTGGAGAGGCTAAATCATGTCTAGAAGGTTGTGACTTCATCCTGCAGGCACAGGAGGATCGCTGAAGGATCAGGAAGCACTGGGGAGATGAGTCAGTTTTGCATTTTAAATAAAAGGTCACTCTGTGGATACACGGAGGTCTGTTCGAGGTGATTGTATTAGTAGTCAGGAAGCTGTTACAGAATTTCAGACATGCAATAATAGAGGCCTAAATGAGAGGTGATACACATGGAAGGGAGGGGAGGAATTCCAGAACTATTTAGGAAGAAAAAAGCAAAACTACTGGAGATGGATTAGACATGGGAGTCGAGCAGAGAGAAGAGTAAAAAATGACTTCCAGGTTTCTGACCTAGATGACCAGAGAGAAAATCATATCCAGAGAAAGGACTGAGAAGCTCCAAATGAGGTTGGAAGTCATGAATCTATAGTAGTGTCCACCTGGATATGACTGTCTTATGATAATGCCCAAGCTGAAATAGAAGACAAGTTAAAATGAAGTGTGGAGGTGGGTGAGTTTAGTTTTGTACACATTTAAGGTCCTGGGCAGTGTGCAGTGTGCAGGTCAAAATGGCTTAGTAAGAAATGGGACATGGGGGTCTGAGGCTGAAAGGAGAGAGTCTAGGCTGGCAATCTGGGTGATGCTGACACTGAAGTGTAGCTGAAGTCATTGGAATAACGGAGATCACGTCAAATAAGAAGTCGACGGGCCAAGGACAGACCCTGGACTAGGCACCTTCAAAGGACTAGCTATGGAAGGGAAGTGTGCAAAGGAGACAGAAGGAATGGTCAAGGTGACCTGAACAAATTAGGTTGTATTAGCCAGCTCTGGAAATAGTGTTCTAGAAGAAAAGAGAGCAAGAATAACTGTCAATACAGTAAAGTTCCATAACAGGAGGTCTAAAGCAAGTTACAGTGGGATAAGCAAATGGCAATGAGGAAATTGAGCCACCAAATGCAAATAATAGAGAAATTTAGCTCAAAAGGTGGTGAAGAAGACTCGATAGTAGCTAGAGGCACTGCAAGATAAAGGGAGTGTGTTAAGGCAGAAGAGAGATGACTGTGGGTGCAGGCCGAGGAAAAGGAAGACACGGAGCGTGCACCAGGGGAGGAGGCTGACTAACAGGGCAGTGGGGTGGGGGTGGGGGGGCGGATGGGATCAAAGGCTCAGACGGCTGCCCTGGCCTGAAAAGAGGAAAGAAGCTGAGGACAGATATGAGTCTGTGTGAATTTAAGCAAAGTGGGAGGAAGCAGAGGGCATCACCCAAAGCAGCCTCTATTTTCTCAGTCAGTATGAGGAGATGAAGTGCAGTGCAGTTGGGGGAGCTGAGCAATTGGGAGCAGGTGCCCAGGAGAGGGGAAGGAGCTAACAATGACCAGTGCACTCCAGGTGAGGCGGGAATCATGAATGTACAGTGGTGCCCACTGACTTTCTTCAGCAAGCTCAGTGGAGAAGGCAGACCTTATTATTGATCCATATTGGGGTTTTGCTAGGAAGATATGACAAAGAAATGCATGGAAGGGAATCTAGAACAGCTTAATAATAATGATAATAAAGTAACAAAAATAGAAAGAAAACTGGCTATAGCAACAAATATTTCTTGAAAGACTATTTTATGGCAGGCACTATGTTACATATTTTGCATTTTTTATCTCATTTAATCTTTGCAACATCTTTGCCGACATAGGACTCTGTCCACTGCCCTGTGTACTCTCTACTCACAGCACTTACAAAGCTGCCCTTAACTGTTTGTCAAACTCTCCAATAGACTGTAAAACTCAACCACTGAACCCTGAGTAACTAATGTTAAAAACGAGTGAAGGAAAGAAAACAAACCTTACTTACATTTACCCTTAACAAGCACCAGAAGTTAATGCAATACTAAATATAATTAATATCTCTCTGAAAATCAGACCAACATATGGGTCACAAGAGTATCAAACAAATAAGAAAAAACTTGAAATAAACTACTATTTAAAACCAAGAATTATCTGATTCCAATCGGCAAAAAGGAAATCACTGCTCTGATTCACCTCACCCTAAATTCACAGATTTTAAGAGCAAGTGATTCACAGGCCCATTTCTGTTTCAAAAGGAGCCTTCCTTTAACCAGACAGTATGGCCATTAGACTTATTCTTCCACTCATCCTTTTGTCCTTCTCCAGGTTATCCAAATATTTCAATATATTTAGATTTCTTGTACATCAAAACTACCAAATTATCCACACACATCTCTTAAATATTAGGAATCAAACAAGCACCATCCTCACGAGACACACTCACCTGGAAAGTTCTAGAGAAGTGAGAAGACTGGGTACTGGATAGACATTCACTGCTGTCAGCCCTAATCAGAAACAGACAGGTATTAGTGACATTCTCTAAAGAAGAAAGTAACTGAGAGTTAACAAGGCAAAAGTGAAATCATCGGAGAGGAAGCTGACGTCACCTACTGACATGAACTGGAGACAAAACCACTAGGTAACTCATACTATCCGCTGGATCCCAATTTGAAGACCGAATGCAACAACTAATGAAGGATCTTGTGTACTGCACTGGATTCACACCAGATCAGGCAGTTGTTAAATGTTAACAGTAACTATTTGGGTTTTTTTTTTTTTAAATTGATGATTGGATTTTTACTGGCAATATTTTAACTTTTAACTAAAGTAAAACATAAATATGATCTTAAGTGCATAGATCAATGAATTTTTACAAACCGAACACAAAGCGTAACCAGTGCCTAGAGCAAGAAACAGAACATTACCGGCTCTCCAGAAGCTTCCCCTCATCTGCCCTCCCAGTCACTGCCACCCCGCCCTGACGCACTGGTCTGGCCTATTTACATAAACACACACATCAGCACACAAAGTTTTGATCAGGCTTCGCTCAACCAACAGACCACTTGTGAAGTCTGTTCCTATCATTGCACACGGTTGTGGTTCATTCACCCTACTGGCAGTGTAAACTTTTTATGTGAGCGTAGAATTCATTTCTCCATTTTAGAGTTTTAGAGCATTTAAGTCCTTTCCAGTTGGGACTACTATAAACAGTGCTTCTACGGACATTTTCATGTCTTTTGTGGACTAATAAAAGCATCTATGTTGAGTCTAAGCTTAGGAGAGGAACTTGAGTACCGGGGCTACTGTGTTCAGCTTTGGTAGATAGTCCTGAATAGTTTTCCAAAGTGGTTGTACCAATTTACACTCCCAGCAGCTGACACTGGTATTTTCAGTCTTTTTCACTCTAGTCCTTCTGGTAGGTGTGTAATGGTATCACACTGGGGTTTCAATTTGCACATCCTTGATGAGTAGTGCAGTTGAGTGCCTTTCCCTATATTAACTGATCATTTGGATAACTTCTTTTGCAAAGCTGAGTTCTTTACTCTCTTTTTTTAAGATTTTATTTATTTATTTTTTTAGAGAGAGGGCAAGGGAGGGAGAAAGAGAGGGGGAGGAACATCAATGTGTGGTTGCCTCTCACACGCCCCCTACTGGGGACCTGGCCTGCAACCTGGGCATGTGCCCTAAATGAGAATCAAACCGGCAATGCCCTTTGGTTCGTAGGCCAGCACTCAATCCACTGAGCCACACCAGCCAGGGCAGTTCTTTACCCTTGATGTGTCAAAACTGCAAATGTTGATGTGAATTCTTCCAGGTTGTTGAATTTAAGGATTCTGTAAAGCGAGTAGCTAACTTCAAAAAGGCCCCATTTGTTCCAGTACTGTGATAGAATCTTTGTTACCAAGAAGGACTGCATCTATGTCAATGAGGTCTTATTCAGTAGGGCCAGTCACTCAGATTCTTTAGATACATTAAGAATAGAAAATGGAGCCCTGGCTGGTGTTGCTGAGTGGATTGAGTGCTGGCCTGCAAACCGAAAGATCGCCAGTTCAATTCCCAGTCAGGGCACATGCCTGGATTGCAGGCCAGGTCCCCAGTTGGGGGCGTGTGAGAGTCAACTGATTGATGTATCTCTTCCTCTCTGTCTCCCTCCCTTACCCACTCTCTAAAAGTAAATAAATAAAATATTAAAAAAAAGAAAAACAATAGAAAATGGGCCTGGCAATGAGCATTTCCATGGTAAAACACCTATCACCGTCTTACAATATCTATAAACAACACAAGTCAACACTCATCAGCTGCGACACTATTAACCTAAGCTACAATCTGAAGCTTCTATAACATGATTAAAGGCGGTCAAAAGAGAAATCCTTAATCTTTTATCCTAATAATGTACAGTATTTTAGAGATACAGAAAAGAGAATAAAATAATGAACACTCTTTGACTCATCATCTAGCTTCTAACGAATCCTCACATTCTGCCTTATATGATGCTTCAGACTTTTTAAATAAGAATTAAAACACTGCACATACCAAGAAGTAAACATTATCCTGAGTGTGATTTTTAGCATTCCCATGGATTCTTTCAGAGTGTTACGGCATACTTACAGCTAAGAAAATAACATTTTTGTGTGCTTAAAAATTTGATAATAACTATCACAGCATACATATAATTATGTACTTTCTTTTTTTATTCAAAAGTGTTTCTGAGCCCTGACTGATGTGACTTGGTGAGCTGGCATCCTCCCACAAACCAGAAAGTCGCTGGTTTCATTCCGAGTCAGGGCACACGCCTGGATTGTGGGCCAAGTCCCTGGTTGGGAGAGGGCAAGAGGCAAGCAATCGATGTTTCTTTCCCTCTCTTCCTCCCTCCCCTCTCTCTAAAAATAAATAAAATCTTTTAAAAGAAAGTGTTTCTGAGATTTATCCATATTAACACACTAAGCTTTAGTACATTGATTTCCATTGCTGTGTAATATTCTATTATACAAATACATCACTGTTTAGTTTACTTATTTTCCTATTGTCATTTAAAAAAATTTTTTTCACTATAACATACGATGCTGTGATAAACACTCTTGAACATATCTCCTACACATGGGAAACATCTTTAGGAGATATTCCAAGCAAGGGAACTGCTAGAATGTGGGCTACATGTACCTTCAACTCCTCTTACACCATCATGTTGCTCTCAAAGGTGGTTTTACCAACCGACCCTCTCACTGGCAGTGAATGGGGGCTGCTTCTCCCTATCTTCAATAGCACTTAGCATTCTTTTTGTAATTTGATGAGTATAAGTGGTATTATCGAAATTTGCATTTCTTTGACACTTAGTGAAATTGAACATCTTTTCCTTTCCTTCTTTAAGCACAGAAAAAATCATTATAACCTCTTTGGTAAAGAAGAACGCTGCATGAAAAGAATGGCCTCAACGAGTAAGAAACCTTCTACATTGAAAAGTATTCCTGGAGCCAATCACTCTTGAAACGGGGGAGCTTCTCACTCTAGAACTGAGGCAGCACAAGGTTTTAGATTAGAAATTTGCAAAGGGCTATATTTACTCAATATTTGGCACTTACTAAAGCTCAAAGTATCTTATGATGTCTTTTTCATGCATATCTCAATCACTTAAGTGTTGACAGCAAACTTAAAAGATAAAGCTAGGTCTCGATGAACCTCAAACTCTGCAGAGTGGCTGAGGAACACCACAGATGCCACTGTTCTTAGAAAGCTCTGATGAGAGCTATAGGAGACAAAACAGGAGGCCAGACACAGAACTCACTGTTCGAACTGGCGTAGAGAGTTCGAAGGGAGAAGCCACTGAGTGTCAGCTCCCGCAGCTGGTTCCGCTCACAATGCAGCTGCTCCAAGCTACATAAGGAGCTAAGATCTAAGTCAGTCAGTTGATTGTCCCGCAGATCCACGTGGGTAACGCCTTTATTTCCCTCCAGATTTTCAATAACCATGGTTTTCAAATGGTTCATCCTTAATGTTCGGAAATAAGGAAATCATTAGAAATAAAATCTATTAAATGTGCTTATCAAAAGAAAAACAGAAGAGGTATGATCCCCTTCTCTTTCCCAAACAACTTTTAGTTAAAAACTTCCATCCAAATACCTAATAAAGTTGGGCAGGGAAGAAGGAGCACGACAAAGGAACAAGAAGATGAGCCTAACCGTCTGAGTCAGTGGTGGCAAAGCAGGCGTGGAATGTCAAGACAAGAGCGAGAGGAAGCAGCCATACTCCCTTCCGTTGCTCTGCCTACTCTTTCTGCTGCTAAGATTCACATTCCATTAATTAACGGAGAGGGAAATAATCTGTATCTATACGAAATAAATAGTTCAAAGCCAAGTTATAGAAAATGGCTTCTTGGTTCTCTTCAATGCACATAGGCTTGTTCTCATTCTCTTGTATTTCGAAAAATTTTTCTGTTACTGTCTTTTCAAGTGTATCAATGGTTTAGTGTAAATGAGGAAATATCTTATGTCTTTTACCAGCTTCCTTTAAGAAAAGATAACTACAAAATGAAACTCTTACTATAAAATTTATTAGTAAAATCTTTAACATTTTAATTATAATACAATGGATATCAAGAAACCCAATGACTAAGTTGAAAAATGGTCAAGTTTATTAAAGAAAAAACCACTACCCATCAATAAGAATATAAGAAAATGCTGAACCTCACTCACATAAATTGATTAAAACATAAAATACTATTTCTACCTATTGCACTGACCATAATTAAAAAGACTGCTAAAATCCAACATTTATAAGGGTGTGAGGAAATGCGAATTCTCATAAAATGTTGCCGGGAGGGTAAGTCAGAACAACCTTTATCGAAGGCAATTTGAAGTCGCTCTCATACGGTACACCAATGCCTCATTCATAATCTCTCTGCTAATGAGTGAAAGGTGAAGCTTCATTACAGCTTTGAAAATAAAGGACGCATGGACAAAACCAAAGGAGGGCAGGATCAAGAGTGGGAAGTGGGGATGGCTGGGGTTGAGGGGGAGTAGCAGAGGGAAAATGGAGACAACTGCATTTGAATAACAATTTTTTAAAAAGTTTAAAAAAAATGCCTAACGTTTTAAGGAAGTCTTTACAGAGAGAAAACTTAAAAGGTCCATCAGAGGTCCATCTAAAGATACGGTAACAAATGACCTTACCTTAAATCTACATGTTTGATATGGCTCATCCTGTTCAGCACCCCTAGGTTCAAAACTTCCAGTCGGTTTCCTGCCATAACCACTTTATCTAACGTAGTGAGCTTCTCATAAACCTCGGGAATTTGACTAAAGTTGTTGAAGGAGATTCCCAGAGAGGAAAGTTGTTGCAGATTTCCCAGTTCTTCAGGCAAAGTAGTCAGAAAGTTGCCATCAAGACAGAGAGTTTGAAGACTGGAGAAAGAAAACAAAACAAGTATACTTTATGGAAGGTTTTAATAGGAATGGATAGAACTAGAATTATGGATTCTAATTTATGTCACTAATTTATTATGGATCTGATAAATGATAAAATGCCCTAGGTCTGTCTACAGTAACTTACTAACACAATGGTGGCTTATACTTAACTGACATCGACAGTCCCTCCAACATCAAAAACAGCCAGAGCCTCTGCTGGTGAAGGTGACTAGTCACTGCTATAGGTGAGTAACTGCTGCTGACTAGAATCCCCGTAATTGTAAGATTTCACTGTAAGAGCTCAAGGTACTACCTTCATTCCAAATGACAAGTAACATTCTGCATGGGAAATGGAAAGTCTAGTAAGAGTCAAGATACTTACTTTAGGAGATTGCCAATCTGACTTGGGAGGTCGTGAAATCCATTACAGGAAAGATTTAGCTCAGTGAGGGTAGAAATCTCACATAACAATACAGGAAACAACCCAAGTTTATTATGGGACAAGTTCAGGCCCTTCAGCTGAGAAAATCTAAAAAGCAAAGGCACAAATTATATATATACTATTGAATGAAACTATTTTAAATGCTCACCATAGAATCTGACCCACAAATATTTATGAGGCACCCGCTACACTGCCAAACACTGTCCACGGCACAGATGCTAGGGTGACCAACACTAAGTCCAGGCTGTCAAGGAAAGCAGGTCTAGTGCATTGGGAGTTCTTCTCTCTGATCCTTAAAAAAGGCGGAACTGAAGAAAAGCTCATGCTGACACAACTATTTTTCATCAAGTCACACTGATATGCTTGAAATCTTTTCCTTTATTAAATTTCTACATGCAATGTAACATACAAAAGCTCTGCAACAGTTAATCAATTCATGGACACAGAAATAGCTAACAAACATGCAAATCAAATCTCATTATAAGCAACTTTTTTCATATTGAAATTATGTTGGCTCAAATGACACTTGAAATGAATGGATCACTTAGTCAAGCTTAAGATATGTACATAATATGGAGTTTTACTGTAACGTGATCTGATACACAACATGAAATAGAAATTACTACTGTTTCTGTTCTGTTCATACAAGTAAAAGTATCTTACACAGTCTTAGCCAGAGACAGTATCAACCTAAATTGGACCCATAGGAGTCCCTCTGGTAATTCCACTTGGGGGTATTATATTTGAGTGTTACGCACTTACTAATACAAGACGAAAAGGCTGAGGTGGTGTTCTCCACAATGAGGCTCTGTATCATCCGTTTCTAGATTTGGACCCTCGGTACCTCACTCTAACGCTCTTCTTCTAAATTTTCAGCTCTTGATTTTTAATTGTGCTGACATTGAGTACTGACTGTGGCCTTGGTGCCTGAACTTTTGAATTCTTAACCGAGCCCTCAAACTAGATTACCCCCATTTTCACAGCAACTTAGAAGGAAATGCTAGAAACCTACTTCCTTACAACTATAGCTTGTTTTTACTTTTTATGTATCAATATTATTGAAACAATCATCTCACTACTTTAAATATAGGCTTATACTTTAAAAACTTTGTAAAACATGAGATAAAAATAATAGAGCTTTCTGAAATTTATTCTAGAAATATCAGTTATTAAGGAAATGTGTAAAATGTCATTTCAGTGTGTATTATCTTTTTAATCACCATGTTAATTTGATTGCTTTTATTTCCAATTTCTCCCCTCCCCACAAGAATCCCAGATAATTACTTACACCGTATTTATTCACTGCTGTCCATTTTTAAAGGGAAGAGGGAGGTGACATAAGTGGAGACTGGTAATGGGAAATATACCGGTATTCTAACAAAGGAGATTGAAAATATATGGGTCATACTATGGTCCCTTAGGAGTGAAATGGTTCCTTCATTAGAAGAGAAGTTTTATAGCTAATAAAAGGCTAGAGTTTGTAGTAGCACATACAAAGGAAAGATAAAAGCCCTAAACCTACAAGTGAATTTCTTAGAATTAGGCCTATTCCCTTTAAGTCAATTATGTTCGATACTTCTGATTCAAAAACTTCCATAAATTGAATCTCTCAATTTACCTTGGCTACCATCAGTAACTTCTATAAAAAGATAATCCACATCAATGGCAGCTCAATGTTGCCTCCATAACAGAAATTTTGCATCTATTTTCTGTTTGATAAAGGGGGGATGGAAAATGGGAAAATTGTATAAATAAAAAATTTTACTTCCTTTTCAAAATGGAGGGAAATTTTCAAATATAAATGACGGTAAGCATGCTCACTTCTGAGTTTAAACCACTAAAATGCCAATTATGGTTCATTTTTCATAAGTCAGCCCGGACACCTATTCTCCACGTACCTGTAGAGCGTGTCAAGGCCCCCTGGTCTTTCCAGTTGCATGAAGTTGTGTCGCAAGTTGAGGTAGGTGATGTCTTGACTGTAGAAGAGATGCTCAGGAACCTCCTCAAGGCTGTAACATGAGAGATCGACAGTGCTGATTCGCTGGGACACCACCTGAATAAGGTTAAAGAAAAGAGCCATCTCAGCTTGTACGGCATGCTCTCACTCAACATAGTACAGGATGGCATTTCTACAAAAAAGCATGGATTAAAAAGATGTGAATGGAAAAAAAAGTAATGAGATCCCATTATTCATTTATAGAATACATAAACTGGTAGGAAAGCCTAAAGGTATGCTATAAAGTGTCTATAAGCAAAAGATAAAAAAATAAAATCATAAAGATGGAAAAGTAACACTTCATGCAAGAAGTAACGTTAAGATGATTCAAAATAACTACAAAACTTTGGGAGGCAGTGTGATACCGAAAGATAGGGCTTTTTGTAGCCCCTTGGGCTGTGTGTTACTTACTGGTATAGTTTCTTCATCTGTTATGAGGATAAATTAAATAACCAAGAACAGAGCACACTGCTTAGCATGCAAAAGATGCTCAAAAAATATTAATTTCTCAGGGCAGAAGAATGGAATAGCTACTAAAAATTGAAACTAGTTTTGTTATGAGCAGACATTATTACATAATGTTAAGTACAGAAAATTCAGTAAAACCAAAACAAGGTTTATTATTTCTATAATAATATGCTAATAAAACATGAGTTCTGAAAAATGGTTCTAAAAAAAACAAAACATTACTGGAAAAGTCACTTAATGTTATGGTGACAGGTCATAACACTGAAACAATCCTTTATGCAACTACTTAGCTCCACAAACAAAAATGCGTTCAAGTTCTGCAAAGACAACTAGGGGAACAAACGGATTTGAAAACTGCAACACAGTTTCAAAGCACTTCTCATGACAGGCTAAAAAAGCAGAAATTACACTGAAAAGCTAATTATCGTAAGCATCCAGGAAAAATGGTTTGTGACAGGATCATAGGTCACATCCCACCAATAAGTGCACATCTCAAGTGCACCATCAACGCTGTGCTAAATATATCCACACCAAGAAACCTAAGCTACCAGTTAGGGAATGGTTCCAGCTGTCACCAGCTACTGTGGCTGAGGGCAAGTCATTTGAATCCCATTCCTTCAAGGACCTACCCTCCACACAGAAATGGGATAAAGGTAAATGCACCTGAAAGCCCTTCTGAAAGCATTCTGTCCTATCCAAATATAAATAAGTCAAGAACCTGGAGGAATTCCTTGATTTCATTCATTATATACTTAGAAAGACCTAAAATAAAATGTGTAAGAACTATAATTTGTTCTCTTGGAAGTAAGTTTAGTTTCAAAATACATTTCTGTTGGGCTCCTACATTCTTATCTCCACATCATGACATTTGACAGCTTATCACCTTGGACGCCTGCCGTTGCCATCTCTGGTACTCGGCCAAAGTCTCAAAGCTGACGTGATAGGTCTGAGCTTGGGCTCCAGCCGAGCTGAACGCAAGGGAGTGCTGCCGCCGCTTCACTTCCTCTACCTGAAGAGGGGGAGGAAGGAACACCAGAACCAATAAAAAAAAAAAATCCTAGTCAAAAAGCAAAAGACAATAACAAAACAATAACTCAATTTTTAAAAATACGCAAAGGATCTGAATAGACATCCTCTAAAGAAGAGAGAGAAAAGTGGCCAACAGACACATGAAATGATGTTCATTGCCATTAGTTACCAGAGAAATAAAAACCAAGACCAGGAGATGCTACATCACATCCACTAGGGTGGCTAAAATAAGACACACAGACAGTAGTGCTGGATAACAAGTACAGCAAGGAAGTGGAGAAACTGGAACCCTTATACACTGCTGGTGAGAACGTGCAATGGTGCAGCCACTTTGGGAAACAGGCCAAAAGTTCCTCAAAAGATTAAACACAGAGTAAGCATGTAATCCAGCAATTCCACTCCTAAGTATAAACCCAAGAGAACTGAAAACATGCATCCATACAAAACTTACACATAAATTATAACAGCGGGAACAACCCAAATGTCCATCAATAGGTAAAAGTCTAACAATGTGGTTGGAATATCCATGCAGTGAAATATTACTCAGCCATAAACAGGAATAAAATATTGATACACACAACATGTATGAACATTGAAAACATTATGCTAAAAGAAAACAGTCACACAGAACCATATATTGCATGATTCCATTTATATGAAATGTCCAGATTCAGGAAATCGGTAGAGACACAAAGCAGATTAATAGATGACGAGGGCTGGGGGAAGAATGGGAAGGTGACGGCTAAGGAGTGTGAGGCGGCTTCTCAAGGCCATGCAACTGTTCTAAAACTGACTGAGGTAATGGTCGCACAACTCTGTGAATATATTAAAAACTATTAAATTGTACACTCTAAATGGGTGAATCGTATGGTATCTTAATTATATCTCAATAAAACTGAGAAAAAGCAAAGGAATCATTATTTAACAAGTATGTTGAAAGATTACTCATAAGTCAAAATCATGAGTAAATTTATTCATTTTTTTAAAAAGATTTTTTTAATTTATTTTTAGAGAGAGGAAGGGAGGGAGAAAGAAAGGGAGAGAAACACCAATGTGTGGTTGGCTATTGCGCACCCGCTACTGGGGACCTGGCCTGCAGCCCAGGCATGTGCCCTGACTGGGAATCAAACTGGTGACCCTTTGGTTCACAGGCCGGCGCCCAATCCACTGAGCCACACCAGCCAGGGCTATTTATTATTCTTTCTTTAAGTCACAAAATAGTCTCAATTTGATAATTAAATACTTGTTGAATGAGTACATTCTATTGTTCTGGGCACTGGGGACATACAGGGGAAAGAACAAAGCCCCTGCTCTCAGTGGAGTTTATATTTGAGAGAGAAAACACTCGAACACCACAACTGTGACGTAACATAGCAAGACAAAAGACAGGTCTGCCCAGGAAGTACCCAGCCATGCACTAGGAAAAAAGACATTTATGGAAAAAGACACAAGATACAAGAAACATTATTCATAAGACAAGGATGCCTCAGTCTCCTTCAAAGTAGGCACGTAGGGACCTCACATAGTTCTCCCAAACGCCATCAGTTGTCCCATTGTATTTTCCTGAATCTCATTGACAGTCTGAAATCTCTTCCCTTTCAAAGGTGATTTTAGCTTTGGGAAAAGCCAGAAGGCACAGGGCTCCAAATCTGGGCTGTAGAGGGGCTGAGTCACCTGGGCAATTTGATGTTTTGCAAAAACTCTGCACGAGACGTGATGCATGAGTGGGCGCATTGTTGCACGTTGCTGTGATGAAGCTGCCAATCACTAGTTGCCCATAGCTGCATCCTTCTGAATCATCCGAATATTCAAGCTTAATGCAAAATTTGATGCAGATTCATTGCTCTACTCACTCAGTCATTTTGAATGGGATGGCCACACAGTACACATGCTCACTCAATGGTATCTACTGCCCCCAATGACTAGTACAGTGAAGTCGTCATTGTTCACACACGCACATTCCAGTCCACTCTCCTTGGCTGCCAGGTTACATCGATGTCGCACAAACCATTTTTCTTATATTAACAATAGCTGGACTTTTTCCGGACAGAACTTTGTATAATGAGTAATACGAAGAAAAACAAAGCAGGGTAAGGGCCTGAAGGAGGACAGGGTGGGTGGTCTGAATGATGAATACAGAGGTCATGGAAGGACTCAGTGAGGGGATAACGTGAACAAAGACCCTAAGGGGGTCAAGGAGCAAAGCAAGGAAACCTGAGGGAGCAGCAGCAACAGCAAGTACAAGACCCTGTGATGCAAGAATTTGTGCTGTGTTTCAGAATGGGAATCTCCAGAACAGGCCCACGTGACAAGAGGCAAAGTTTGTACTTCAAAGGTTAGACTGCTCCAGCCCTTTCCCCTAACATTCAGGAAGACTGGAGGTAACTGCCTGCCTGCAAGGGTGCCCTGGCCTGCTTCTTGGACTCACCTCTTCCCTGACTCACTAGGTGCTGGGCTAGATGCCATTTCGGACTCCTTCCAGGGCTGAAGTGGAGTGGGAAGGACAGGGTTGTTACTAGACTAGAAGTCGTAAGCTGACTTCACACTCTCCAAATGCAGCAAATTTTAAAGGGAATTTAAAAGCAGATTTCAATGGGTCCTTCTGAGGGTTCTTTGGATTACCCCCACCCCAATGCAACCAATGACGGCTTCTCACTTACAGATCTCTTAACCTGGCTAATGAATGCTATTCAAGCAACTGACCACTCTTTCCTCAGACCCCAAAGAATCTGGTGGTCCATTTACAGCTTGTCCTCAATGAAGCCTGTCTGCCCCTTAGAGTGGCCCTATTGGACATGTTCTAAGAGAATCCACACCCTCAGCCACTGGCTATTGATCTCTCTCAACCTATCTGTGTCACAAGCTGACAAACCCAAGAAATACTCAATGATCTCAATGCATGAGCTAGGCTCTTTGCTCTGTCACCAAAGCAGCTAGGGAGTCTATTTCTTGTCCTCAAGGCTTGCTGGTCAGAAGGCAGGACACCAGTCTATTATGTCTCCCTTATTGCAGGGGACCTGTAGCAAGTTCTCTTGAGGCCTTCTGAAATCTCTTTCACCAGGCCTGAGGAAAAAGGAAGAAACCTCCCAATTCCCATTTGGGATGGTGGCTTTGAAGAAAGCACAATAGCTTTCTTCAAAGAAATTCTCTTCCAAATTCAACAATCCAACCTATGTAGCTTTGATGAGGATGATGCCTTTATAGTTAAGGAACCATTTACATTCTTTGTCTGACATCCTGATTTGGTATATCACAGCTACTGAGTCTTGGTGAGTCAGCTGGAAATTTCCAAGTTACACTCATAAATCACTAGGTTTCTGGTGCTCAGTAAAGAATGAATCAAGTGGCAGAAACATAAAATACTCTTAAGCAAAAAATAATCATCTTAAAGATCCAAGGCCTGGTAGGGAAAACACCGTCCCAATGCCAAGGTCGTGGAGTTCAATCCCAGTCAGGGCACATACAAAAATCAATCAATGAATGCATAAATAAGTGAAACGACAAATTGGTATCACTTTCTCTCTCTCCCTTCCTCCCTCTTTCTCAAATCAATTTTAAAAATCCAATAAAATTAAATAATATTCATAACTTTCATTTGTGATGCTCACGACATAAACATTTTTCTT
>VMDR010017263.1:0-20299 GCA_007922815.1 Macrotus californicus | reverse complement strand
TCCAATGTAAAAGTCATCTCTGGCCAAAACAAAATTAACCAAAGAAAAGGAAAACAATTGTCCTTCTGTTCAACAACACAGTCCTTTTTAATTATTTGGGAGTTTATCTGACAAAGACACAGCATTAATCTGAAAGCACTGTGGCCTACAGTCCTAGTAACAATATCCCCCAAAGCCTTCTCCGATGTCTTCGCTCAACTGTTTATTCAGTATTTTGCCAAGATAAATAAAGATTGATCTCAACTCTCTCCTTCATTAGTCTCAACTGTTCTTAATATGCATTGAGGTTTTTAGACCTTCCCAACTGGCATATGTTTAAAATGTGAGTTTCTTTCTTTGGCTTCAAGTAGAGTTTCACAACACTTAGGAAACGTACTGAGCTCCTCCATGTGGCTGAATCTCTGTGACTCCCCACCCCACAACGTTTCCCCGGATGTGACAGGACTCTGCTCCTCCAGTCTCTCTTATCTCTTCATCGCTGAGAACGCGATCCCAGATATTGAAGCCTGTGAGTCTTCCAGAAAAGGCTAGTGTCTCATCAAAGCCACCGCCCACACAGCAGCCGTTCTTTTCTTGGCCAATCTGCAGTATGCCTCCCTCGGGAATAATGTGACCGGTGGCCATCCCAACAGTGGTAGCCACCAGTTCACCATTCACCCACAAGGACATGAGCCCTTTCTCTGAATTCCAAGTGCTGCACAGATGGGTCCACCTTCCCAGGGCAATCACAGCATCAGCAACCAGCCTGTTCTCGTCTCCACCCACCACGAGCACCAGGGACTGATTGCTGAGGTACAGCTGCATCTCATATGGATTCCTCTTCGTGCCATAGGAAAACAGGATGGTTTTGTTTAACACATCTGTGGCTTTGACCCAAATGCAGGCACTGAAAGATGCAAGCTTCATTGGTGTCACCGGATGCACGCTTCCAAAAATCTTTTTGGAACGCATTGGGAATAAAATCGCTGTTTCACAACCTAGAGTAGCAAGACAAGAAGAAGAATATGAAAGAAAATATGAAGTCCTTTGGAAATGATTCTGGCATGTAGGTATTTTAGCATGGGCATTTTAATGACTATAATTGAAAATTATGTGCAGTGTCACATTAGGACTTGAGGGACCTCAAGTGCACCCTCTGTAGAGCAAAGAAAACGGGAATAAGGAAAGCCAACTGTCTCATTCAATGAAGCATCTAAACGGAGAAGACGGCGTACAGAGAAGCCAAATTGTCCAAACCACAAAATAATGAAAATCATGTTTTAATAACTATTTCCCCTCCCAATTAACTTTTTTTCTTTGTTACAGCTCTTTAAAAAATGTTGAATCACTATGCATTAACTTCAAACAATGACACCATAATTTCCAAGATCTCAGAGCCAAACTGCTTTCCTTCTTGACTTCACCAAGCTTCTAGAGCAAAAACTGGTAAAATTCACTGGATCTAGCTCACCTCATTTAGCTATTGTTAACATTCATTTTTAAACAAAAACTCTAGTAACAGTCATGTTGTTGCTGAATACATTTTAATATACTGCATGGTCTCAGATATTTGTAAACTTTGCAAAGTTGATAGAAAACTCTCTTTGAAAGGCAAGAATGTATAATAGGGATGACTAATTTGTATCAGGTGCTCACGGTGTGCCAGACATGGTTCTTAACACTATGTCATTTTAATCCTCCTATCAACTCTCAGAGATAGTCTTAATATTCCCATCTGACAGGTGAGAAAACTGAGTCAGACAGCACTAAGTACCTGAGCTATGTTTACACAGATAAGTAGTAAAACTGGGGTTGGACTTGGGCGCTCTGCCTGCAGAGGCCACACCTTCACCTGCACAACGCATTGCTTTTTAATGGTAGAAGAGCCCCTGGATTTGGCCAGAACAGTTGGAACTCAGTTTGTTGTACTACTAGTATGCTATGCAGCTTTTGATGAGCCCACTAATCTCTCCAAACCTTACTGTTTTCTGTAAAAGGTTCTTCCTTCCATTCTCCTTCCAATATTCTGTAAGTCAGTAAGCAACAACTACGTAGCACTCAAGAAGAGCTGTGTAAAGCAAAGATATGCTTAAAATTCTTACTTTGTTCTCATGCTTATAAATACTATTCAAGCAGTAATAGAAAACTTTAAGGACAAGTGAATTATTCCAAGGGAATTATTACTTCTGCTAAAGAGAACTTTGAAGGAGACTTTCAAACTCGGGGATGGGAGCTCAGTGAACTGCCCCCCCCAACCCCTACCCTGCCTCTGTCCCTCTCCAGGTCACATGACTGGTCAGGGGGCTGGAAATGCTGAAATGAAGACCTTCTGGGTGTCTCTGGGAAACTATGTGCTGAAACCTTTAACACATGAGCTCTGCTTTCTGCTAACCTCATATACATATAAATGAACAGATAAAGAAACATTTTTTAATATAAATTAGGACCAGGCATTCCCCCTGTAACAACCTAAGGAAGATTTGCCATAAAATAACTTTGAAAAGTAAACTTCCAGAGGATTTAAAGTCTAACTGGTAAATAGACAGGAATCCAACACCCATGCAAAATGTGGTAAGCTAAGTTAAATGCCTGCAAGTGACTAAGGGTTAAGCTCTGTCCTAAAAAAGTTAAACAGATGCAAATAGCCAAAAAATATATTAAGATTCATAAAATTCTATAAAAATAACCACAATGCTAAAGCACAAATCTGGCCCTGTCACACTTTGGCATTAATTTTTTCACTGAATAATTTGAATTTTTGAAGATTTTTTTTAAAACTTACTTTTTAATGAGACATTGATTCTTTTTTCAAATGAAATTGGTAGGTGCATTTTTGCTTTTCTAGTGTGTTAAATAAATCAAACAGAGATCATGGAACAAAAGGTCATATTATATTTGGGCATTTTAGATATTCCCTGTAATGTTTCAGAAAAATAGTGTTCAAGAGGGTGCCCACTGCAACCTAATTAACCGGTTTCCTGTTTAAATAAGCGCAGGCCGTCAGGGTTGCATTCCAAAGCATTCCTTCATTGCCTCTCAAAGACCCAGCTTCCCCTGCAGGCTGCCCTGGCTGTGTGAGTTCATGGAGTGGGACTGCGTGTTGGCAGGCTTTTTCTGGTTTCTTTTGGGGGCCAGGGATTGAGGCTCTTGCTATCTCTTTAAAATGTCAGAAACTCTCTCATGAAATGGCTTTTAACTAATAGGCTTTTCTGATTATGTTATCAAAGAGCAAACAAAATTAAAACCAGGTTCTTCAGAGGCCAACAACAGAATGATTAGGAATCCCTTAGAAGCCAAGCTGGCAGGAAACCAAGAGGGGAAATCAAAGCATGTGGGTAAATGTATTATTGGATTTAATAAAAAATTAACATTTTAGAATTCAGAAATACATCCCTCTTCTGATCTAATAGGCAGAGGCGAAGATGAAAATGAGCATAATTCTTCAGTTTTTCAGGCACATTATATATACAACGACTTTACATGGTTTGCAAAACTCAAGAAATTTCATTCATTAAAGTAGCCACAGAACTATAATTTGTCTCTATCACTTAAATTGAGGATCTATTGTATATTTGATATCATGCTTTTCCACCCTCTCAAGCCTTACTGAATATTTAAGAAAATATGTTCTGTACTGATAAACAATTCTCAAATATTCAGTAAAGATTGATATTCTGGTATAATTTCTGTAATTTAAATGAAATGTGCTCTCACACATGCTTATGATTTTCATACTCCGTCCGAGTTATTCTATTGGAGATACAGTGAAGAATGGCATTGTTTGTAATTTTTTTCAGTTTCTGAGATTCTTGGGAAAAGTGCAGTTACATTGTCTTATCCAGAACGCTGATATTCTAACATATAACCCACAAATAACTGTTGCATCACCATTTCCTAGAAATTTTGAATTATAAAGGAGTGTTACTTGACTCCAGATCTCCTTATTTTTTTCAATGTATTTAAAATGTATTATTTCAGGCCCACATGCGTCTGGAGATACATGGAATATCACATGGGACTTTGACAAATTGTATCTGGTTTGAACCACTTCTCTCCTCTTTGACCCTGACCCCCCCATCCCCACCCCAAATCCCTGGGGTGGGACCGGGGTACCAACTGGCTCCTACACTACCGGTTCCACTTTAGATCACTCAGCGTTTATTCCAAAGCGTACACCCTGGTACCTCCACTAGCCAGCTGATTCCACAGACCCCGGGGGCTGGGGGCCCCTCAGGAATTCCGCAGCCCTTCATGAGATCAGACTCGGCCCCAAGTCTCTTGCTCAGAACTGGCGGGAAAGAGAGGCTGACCCAAGGATTGGAAAACGTCCCTAAAAATTAGGCTGGGCCCTGAAATAGCGCGGGGAACCAGAGCTCCCCTAAAGAGAGAGACCGGCTAAAATTAGAAGAAGTGGAAATCCCTAACGGAGGGAAGCGCCACCGCTAGAGAGAGAGGTCATGGTTATAACTGGCCAATAGAGCCCCTGCTACGCCTGGGCAGATCGGGTGTCAGTTAGGGGCCCCTGCCTATTTCGAGACTGTGATGGTCTGGTCCACAGCTATTTTCGGGGTTCTTCGGGACTGCAGAATACTTTTTAAAGTCAATTTTCCCGCCCTGTGTAGTATGTCTGTGCTCTGTGGCCGTGTGTGCAGAAATGGAGGGGGGGGGTGTGTTTCCCCCATTCAAGCGTCCGCTGGAGGGTGGCCTCACTTGGCTTCCCCCAACGCGCGCTCCAAGAACAAAGCCGCCGCAGGGGCGACCCTGCTTGGCCCGCGCCCTTACCTGCGGGCAGCCATCGCCGAGCCGCCCAGCCCTGCACGGCGCGGAGGTCGGCTCGCGTCCGCCGCAGCTCCTCAAGCACTGCGTCCAGGGCGCGCCCCGCCTCCCCCGGGCGCCGCGCCTCGGCGCCCTCCAGGCGCGCCAGTCTTCGCCCCGCGTCGCGGCTCGCCTGCAGCAGCTCGTCCAGCGCCGGACCCAGCCTGGCCTCCGCCGGGGCTGCGGGCACGCACGGCCTCGCCAGACTGCCCGCGAGCCGGCCCAGCTCTGCCCGCAGCCGCCGCAGCTCGCCGCGGAGGACGTCGTCGGTGGCCTGCAGCAGCATGCCCTCCCTCATCTGCGAGTCCTCCAGCATGATGAAGAGCTTGTCCCACTCGGAATGCTCCCGACGGCAGTCACACGGCGTGGCTAGAGCGCGGAACACACACACGTTACCGACCCGCCCAGGCCGTCCTCGGCTGCGCGCTGTAAAAAGCTGCCCTCCCTAGGTGGTCCCCGGTTGTGGCCCACCCCAGCACCCCCTTTCCCTTTAAGGACACCTGGAAGAAACAGCGTGAAGATATCTGAGAATGACAGAAACCATCCCTGCAGGTCTATGTTAAGTTGAACTCTATGAAATTGCCGTTCATGTAGCTCAACACAGGCAAACGTCGGCGATTTCATACGGTTCAACCCATGATGTATCCGTGACAGAAGTAACTTTTCGAAACCTTTCTTAAAATGCTTCTCTCTTTTGCAGAACAGACTATTCTTCTTAGCCCATTTCATTGGCTACAAAAAAATGTGTGATTTTAGACCCAAAGAGGTGGATATGTAGTTAGGGTTAGCAGAAAGACAGTTAAAATGAACTTACGCTCCTCGGTGGGATGGAGTCCATTGTCTATTTCGTTGTCCAAATTCACATACATGAGCTCGTAGTCATCCGAGTTCTCGGCACACGCTGCAGACCAGAGAGCACAGAACAGGATCGCACAGAGACGCATTGCTGGAGAGAGACAAAGTTCTTCCGCGACTTCGCGCAGCGGGCGGGAGGGGACCAGGCGAGAGCCTCTCGAGTGAGCGCGTGTGAGCAGAGGAGAATGAGAGTGAGAGGCAGGAGCCCAGAGCCCTTAATAAATGCTGGGGAAGCCTGAATGGGGATGAATGAGTAATGCCGGTGGCACTGCATAGCGGGAGTTCCCCTGAATTTGAGGGGGAGGGGGCTGGGTGGGAGGGCGAGGGAGACTTGGAGGTTGCTCAATAGTAAACTACAAAGGTTTGCACTGCAGTCAGATTAATTGGAGGAGGGTCAGAGGGGAAAGAGGCGGTGGTTAGGGGGGCGGGGTGGACGGGGCTAAGGCTCTGCCCCTGAGGATTATCTTGTAACTTGAATTGGTAGCACTGAGGGCTGGAAGGAAGGGGAGCTAGGTTCCCGGGAGAAATAATTCAGCAGGCGTAGAGATGTGAAAGCAAGATCATCATTTCAGCATTTTGTCTGAGGTTTTATTATTTCACAACCTTTTATGTGTAGAAAACTTTTTCACTTTTCCTTTGTAAGCAGTTTTACAGGTCTAAACCATGAAAAGTTGCTCACTGATTCCGAGATAAACCAACTTTGAATTTCTATGGCTCTAGACACCAAGTCTGTTTCTAGTTATTTCATCTTTAATCCTTATGAAGTTGCAACTATACTATATAAACACACTGGTTTTTATTGATTTAGAGAGGAGGGGAGGGAGGGGAAGGTGGAAGGGGGGAGAGAGAGAGAGAGAGAGAGAGAGAGAGAGAGGCATCAACTTGTTGTTCCACTTACTTATGCATTCATTGGCTGATTCTTGTATGTGCCCTGACCCTCGAACTAACCCACAACCTTGGTGAATCCAGGCAATGCTCTAACCACCTGAACTACCCAGCCAAACACACTTGTTAAATGACAACACTACAAAACTGTTAAACCTAAAATGAGAAAGGGCTGGTGGAGAGGAATAAACTGATTTTAGGTATGTTTTTAATAACCTAATATCATATGTAAATTATATTTTTCCACTAGACTTGGAGTCAAAAAATCCTGTTTTTACAGTAAATTTAGGGATTCCTGTTTCTGCCAGTATATGGAGGTCTATATATGTTGAAAGTTTTCCTGTACAAAACACCTAGAAATGTGTTTAAATTATAATAATAATTTTTTTTAATTTTATTTATTTATTTTTTAGAGAGAGGGAAAGGGAAGGAGAAAGAAAGGGAGAGAAACATTAACGTGTGCTTGCCTCTTGCACGCCCCCTACTGGGGCCTGGCCTGCAACCCAGGCATGTGCCCTGACTGGGAATCAAACTGGCGACCCTTTAGTTCGCAGGCCCACACTCAATCCACTGAGCCACACCAGCCAGGGCTATAATAATAATTTTAAATGTACAAATAAGTATCCCCCCAAACAAGGGAAATATTCAGGGGCCAAAGATAGAGAAGGAACCAAAACCAGAAGGGTAAGCCCAAGAGCTAATGCTGGAGCACCCCTGGAGGGAGGTTATTGGTTCTGTAATAGCCGTGTCAGTGACCATGTGGGAGCAAAGCTTAAGCCAAGGTGGGGAGTTAGAAGTGAGACCCTCAGCTAAAGCCAGACTCTCAGGGCATAGCCCTACTCTCTGTCCTAGCTCCAGAAAGTGAAAAGTAAGCATGTTTCTCTTTGATGAAGCTCTGCAGAGTCCCTAAGAATTTGTGATTTGGTACCTACCCTCACACATGCTCCAGATTTAAAGGTATGCTATCTGCCACTATAAAAATCAATTCACAATGAAAAATATTTAAACATTTGAGGAAACAATCCTCTATAAATGACAATTATCAGAAACCTGAAAGTATTAGATATGCCAGACCCAATAAGTTTATTTTTTTTAAATCAGCTAGACACTAGAAAATAAGTGTGTTTTAATTTTTTAAGATCTACAAGAAGAAATTGGAAACCCTCAAAAGAAAAAGACTAGATGGACTTTTTTAAGAACCAAATATAACTTCTAGAATTAAAAAAAAGTTAGTTGAATTTTTTTTTAAACCTCAAGAAATTGGGTTAAATGGCAAAGTAGGCAAAGCTGAAGAGAATATTAAGGAACTGGAAGCAAAAGCTAAGAAAATAATCCAAAATGTACTCTTCAACAGTATCCCAAAATTCTTTCGTTGTTCAGGAAGATGATAGAGAGAAACTAATTTTGCTTTTTCAGTTGAAGAATGTTTCTCTTTTTAAGAATAACTGCCTAGATAAAAAGGAAATAGAACATCCAAATAGAAGGGGTGGAGGGAATTAAAGAAAAACAAACCAAAAAACCATGATCTAGTCAATAGAAATAAGTAAAGGAGGGAAGAAAAATGTAGAGCAAGATAAATGAAAAGCACAACTTAATGTAGTAAAAATAAATCCAAATATACCAATAATCACTATAAGTATTAATAAAACAAACTTTCCAGTTAAGAGACAAAGGCTGTCAGATATGTATATATTTTTAAATCCCCAGCTATATGTTACTTCCTAGAGCCGTGTGTAAAACATTAGAATCTAGAAGTGTTGTAAGTAACACATTTAAGGAAGGGCAGGGGGAGAACAAGCATGTGCTACTCGAAAACTAGCGTGGCTGTATTATCAGTCAAAAACAGAATGTAAGGCAAAAGAGAATAATTAAATTGTGACAAAATAAACAGTATCAAGAATATATCTCTCGCCCTGGCTGGTGTGGCTTAGTGGATTGAGCGCGAGCCTGTGAATCAAAGGGTCACCGGTTCGATTCCCAGTCAGGGCACATGCCTGGGTTGTGGGCCAGGTCCTCTGTGGGGGGCACACGAGAGGCAACCACACATTGATGTTTCTCTTTCTCCTTCCCTTGCCCTCTAAAAATAAATAAAATCCTTTAAAAAAAGAATATATCGCATAATTATCTAGTAAAACAGTTTTTAAAAATATATACCCAAGGTTGACAAGATTATAAGGAAAAATTGACAAATCCATAGTTATGGGGGGAGATTTTGACATACCTCTCTCATTACCAAGTCCATTTCAGTCATAACTGATCACTCAAATGTCAAAAAAAAAAAAAAACTGCTAAAAGATAAACAAACGACATAATTTAAAATTTGACTTGAAATAAGTAGAGCTTCACCCAGGTTTTATAAGCAAGTTTAACAAAAAATTCAACTCATACTTGCCATCTTATCAAAACCGTTTCTGAGACTAGAGTGTGCAGAAATGCACTAATTTTTTTTTATGTCTAGTAAGTATGATATCAAGAAGAGATGAGGACAGTTCAAGAAAGAGAAAATGCAGGCCAGTGTCCTTTAAGAACAAAGTGCAAAAGCTCTAAACAAAATATTACCCAAACAAACCCAGCAACATATGCATAAAAATACATCATAACCAGGTTGAGTTTATTTCAAGATCTTAAGGTTGATTAAATGTTAGAAGATCTATCAATTTATTACATTAACAGTTTAAAGGAGAAATATGGTCATGTCAACAGATGCAGAAAACTTATTTAATAAAATTCAGCATTTATTCATGTTCAAACTAGGAAACAGGAACTTAAACTGATAAAACGTAAATACCAAAAATCTATAGATACATATACATACATACATAGTGAATCCTTAGAAAACATACTCTTGAAACATACTCTAGACCCTGATCCTATTCATCAACATGTTGGAGGTCCCAGCCAGTAAAGTAAGACAAAAATAAGCCACATAAGGAATAAGGTTGGAAGGAAACAGAGTTGTCACCAATTATTCTGAGTCGATTACTCATATGTGAAAAACTTAAGAAACTCTAAAGGCAAACTGTTAATAAGAGAACTGAGCAAGTTCTGCTGAGTGGAAGATCAACATAAAATCAGTTGCTTTCTTAATACCAGCAGACAACTGAAAATGTATTTCTTTAAAAAAAGCTTCCATTTACAATAGCAACAGCAAATATGAGATACTTATGAATCAATTTAATAAAAGATACACAAATTACAAGTAATATTATAAAATTTTATTGAAAGATAGAACAAAAAAGAGTCTACATGGATAGAAGGATGTATCATGTTCTTTAGTGGGAAGGCTCAGTTTCACAAAGTTGTCCCAAATTAGTCTATACATTTAATGTGGAAAAAATAAAACCCCAACGTAGTTTTTCAAGGAAGTTGACAAATTAATGGTAAAATTTATGTAAAGGGACCAACAAGAATTGGAAGTGAAGTAAATAAGTTTTCCCTTTGAGATATAATGATTTATTGTCAAGTTAATTGTAATTAAGAAAATGTGTAATTGGTAAAGGTATGATAAATACATAGAAGCAGATCCAGACACATGGGGAGGCTTATTTTGGAAGAAGGTATTACAAATCAGAAGGGAAGCAGTTGATGACTACTTAATAAATGGATCTGGGACCACTTTTTAGAATAAACATGCAAAAATATATAATTAGACCCCTTCTTCATATGGACAAAAGTAAATTCCAGAGGGACTAAATACAAATATAAAAACAAAACCATAATACTTTTAGGAGAAAATATAGGAAAACTCTTTTAATGAATTTAGGGTAAAGAAAGATTTCTCAATAACAACAACAAAAATAAAACATGAAGAAATTTAAAAAATCAACTAGATTAAGATTGCAACTTTAAAACTGATAAACAAAAAATTAGTGTCCAGATGAAATAAGGAACTTCTACAATTCAGTAAGAAAACACAAACAGCCCTGGTTGGTGTGGCTCAGTAGACTGAGCACAGGCTGTGAACCAAAGGGTCACTGGTTTGATTACCAGTCAGGGCACACGCCTGGGTTGTGGGCCAGGTCCCCAGTCAGGGGCGGGCGAGAGGCAACCGCATATTGATGTTTCTCTCCCTCTCTTTATCTCTCCCATCCCCTCTGTCTAAAAATAAATAAATAAAATCTTTTTAAAAAATTAAAGAAAACACAAACATCCCAATCGAAAATAGGCAAAGGATATGAATGGCCAAATCGTGGGAGAGAAAATGATCTGTAAACATATAAAGAGATGTTCTCAGCTTCACAAGTAATTAAAGGAATAAAAATTTAAACAAAAAAATGAGATATCCTCTTACACCCCTTCAGAGTGGAGAAAAACAATATCTGTCAAGACCAAATGTTGGCAAGGATGTGGAGCAATACAAACATGCTCATAAATTGTTATAATCATGGTGGCAGGTAGAATAACGTCCCCTCAAAGATGCCCACGTCTTAATCCCCATAGCCAGTGAACACAGTATGTTTTACCACACTGAGGATAGAATTAAGGTTGTTATAAAAAATAGGGAGAAAGTCTTAGATTATCCAGATGGGCTCAATGTAATCACAAGGGTGCTTAAAAGTGGAAGAGAAAGGCAGAGGAGAGAATCAGAGAAAGAAGTGTGATAAGGGAAGCTGCGTCAGAGAGATGCTATGTTGATGCCTTTGAAGATGGAGAATGGGGACTCCAAGCCAAAGACTGTTGATGGTCTCCAGAAGCTGGAAAATCCAAGGAAACTGATTCTCTCCTACCACTTCGGAGAATGAACCCAGACCTTGCAACATCCAAATTTTAGCCCAGTGAAACTCACGTTAGCCTTCTGTCCACACTATAGAAATATATGATAATAAATTTGTGTTATTTTGGACTACTGAGTCTTTTGTAACTACTTATGGCAGCAATAGAAAACTACTACAACCACTTTGCAAAGAAATTTTAGAAGATCTAGAAACTTAATTCCCAAGGACATACCCACTGCTTTACTACTTAACTGTGTGCTCTAAGGACCATCAGGGTCACCTTAGAAATTAGTAAAAAATCAGAATCTCCAGTCCTCACCTCAACCTGCTGAAACAGTATCTGGGTTTTAACAAGTTGCCTGGGTAATTTCTAAGCACACTGAACTCTGAAACAGTGCCCTGGAGAATATCTCCCATTTATACACAAAGAAATAAGTATAAAAATTACAATACTATTAGTAAAAGCAAATAATAATAATAACATCTTTCAACCATAGAGTATATAAACAAATTGTTGCATATTTATACAATGGAATACTATACAGCTGTAAGAATAAATGGAGAGCTTCTTGGAGACAAAACTTCAAAATAACCTTGAGTGGGGGGAAAACATGTTGCAAAGAAATATGTTCACTATGATACTATTGATATAAAATTTAAAGCACGCAAAATCATACTATAAAATGCTTACTGATACACACACATGCAATTAAAGTGTAAAAACATTCATGAAGATGATAAATACCAACGTCAGGGTGGTGGTTCCCTCTGAGGGAAAAGGAAATGAATGGGATGGGAAGCCATCACGGCATAAGGTTAAGTTTCGACAAAGCTGGCTGGTAGATGCACCAGTGTTTCTGACATTATTTTCTGCAGTGGTCTAATGGCTGGAATATTTCATAATTAAAAAGAATATACTAATTCATTCATGAAATTTATAGAATTTCTACATCACTTGCTAACTCAAAAAAATTTCTTACGCATTTCTACAAAGTGTCTTCGTCAGTTTCTAGCTCAAAAAAGTTCTTACGCATTTGATCGAAATTCAAGTCAGCTGAAAACTGACTCATCTGGGGGTTTCCCCTTCGAGGTTCCCTGGGCCTGTGGGGAGTATTGTACCAGAACCCTCACTCCAATTTCCTATCTCGGATCCCAACAACAGTCCCATTCATCATGACCCTTTCCAGAATTGCCCAGTTTTTCTACGTAACTAAACTCTGTGATGCAATATGCTCTGTACACATTCAAAATTCCTGATCTTTTAAGGAAAGGCTCTTGGTAAAAATAAACAAAATAAAACTATGTTTTTCAGTGGACATAACATTTTCTTTAAAAGAAAACCCTGAATATTTCCAACACCTTGTACTCTAGGGGCAACTGAGAAAATCGGTTTGAGACTAATTCTATGAACCACATGTGAAAAAACAATTCCCATTATATATTGTCACTCCGATACATTCAGTCTGATCCAGAATCAGCCTTTCATTACATTTAGTCATTGACATTCTGAAAATACTGACCTTCCTTTCTTTTTTTAAAAAAAATTTTTTAAGATTTTATTTATTCATTTTTAGACAGAGGGGAAGGGAGGGAGAAAGAGAGGGAAAGAAACATCAGTGTGTGGTTGCCTCTCACTTGGACCCTACTGGGGACCTGGCCCACAACCCAGGCATGTGCCCTGACTGGGAATCGAATCGGCGACCCTCTGGTTCGCAGCCCACGCTCAATCCACTGAGCCACACCAGCCAGGTTAACCTTCCTTTCTTTATTCTCATGTTTATATGTCCTTTATATATGGGCTTGTCCCCACCATTTAATATAGGCTACATATGTGTAATCATGGCTTATGAGATTCTTTTTGTGTATATTTTCTATATACAAAGCCTAATTTAATGTAAGTAGTGGCAAGAAAATTCTTGCTCAAGAAATCCATAGGAACCAGTTCTCCTGAGACAGTTTAGTACTTGAGAGGATCCTGAGGAAAAAAATCCATACCATAAAGTAATAGGCAGATGTTTCCCATATGTTGTTTGCAGATAAATCCCTCTAGTTTATGTAATATTTATTCTTGAGATTTTGCCATTTTAAATCCAGTTGTTCATACATGTCTTTGAGGCAAATCACATGTGACAAACAAGCTGACTCTAAACTTCCTTTGAAACAGTGCAGAAATTGGGGATTTAAGTTTGCATTGCTACTTTCCTAACTCTTCATAAAAATAAGGCATAGTTTCCATATGTCCGTTGTCTAAATCATGTGCCTGGTATTTCTCAGGAATGTGACTATATTCCTCTGCACTTTATCTTTTGTTGTTCAGTTCCATTTAGGTTCATGCTTACGACACTGCTTAGTTTTTACTTAAACAGCATCCAAATGTTCTCATCAGCGATTCTTCGGAGCTGTTTCCTTCTCAAGGGTGTGGTCTGATTACTGTCAGAGGTTCCTCTCTCCCCATGGTGCATTACTCAGGAAAATTTTTCATTAGATATTAATACTGATCATTTCATAAAATATTCTCTTTTATGGAATCATTTTACTGTGCTTTTGTGATTTTTCAGAAGAAGTAGTGTAAGGTTATTGTCCAATGTTATCTCAGCAGAAGAGTTGGACACCAGCTCGTGCTATTTAATAAGTGCAAAGGTTATTGCACTGACAGTAATGTTATTTCTAGTGCTTGTGGATTGATAAAGTCATCATTACCTTTATTGTTTTCTCAACAGGTAATGCCATGTTGTTGAGGGTGTTACCTGCTGTGTATGAAAAACAGCCCCATCCAATTAACAGACACCTGACAGAACTCCTGGCCTTGATGTCTCATCTGGAACAACCAGAACAGTACCATCTCCTACGGCTTTTGCACGTAGCTGCAAAGAGAAAGCAACCGGAGGTAAAGAGTACGTCATGTACTTGATGGTCCACACAGCCAGGCATGTCTTTGGGTATGTGAACAGGGTGTGCACTTCAGGTTAACTCTCTCCTGTGTCTGTCCACACCCATCTTTAAATGAAAGCACTCATCCACTTTTTCTAGAATCATAAAAGTCAGGAGGTGATTGCAGAAGTTGGGTGCTGTCTTGGGGTTCTCCAGAGAAACAAAACCAATATGATTTGTATGTGTGTGTGCATGTTTCTGATCTATTGTGAGGAATTGGCTTATGTGATTATGGGGGCTGAGAAGTCCCACAATCTGCCATCTGTAGGCTGAGGACCCAGGAGAGCAAGTGATGTAACTCAAGTCTGAGTCTAAAGACCTTAGAAACAAGAGAACTGATGGTGTGAGTTTTCGTGCAAGTACAAAAACCTGAGAAGCTGAGGGCTGATGGTCTAAGTGCCCATCTGAGAACAGAAGAGGACCGATGTCCTTGCTCAGTCGTGTTCAGGCCCCTGACAGACAGGATGAGGCCCACCCACCCTGGGGAGGGTGATCTGCTTTACTCATTCTACTGATTTAAACACCAACCTCATCTGGAAACACTTTCGCAGATGCCCAGAATAATGTTTCGCCAAATATCTGGGCACCACTGACCCCGTGAGGTTGACACACAACGTAACTATCACAAGTACAGTAATAAAACACAACAAGTGTGCAAATCTGCAACCACTTCAAGACAGCTTCACTCAAGTTGAGTGTGGCCATACAGTCCTAGGAGTCTGGTTTCTCAGGTATAGACAAGGGGAAGACCTTTGCTGCTTTGATGCATGAGGAAATCAGCCTGCATTGAGAGCAAAGGCTCATTTTTTAACTAGCAAATTAGTTATCGTTCTTTGGATTCAAGTAAAAGATTGTAATACTGTATTTTGCTGTGTATAATGCACACCCACATTCTTGTACACACTATACACAGGATTCTTATACCCATGGTATGCAATCATTATACCCATATATAATGTACATCCTTACTTTTCCCTAAAAAATTGGGGCAAAAAATGCACATTGTACGTGGCAAAATATGGTAATTAGGGTGCTTGTGGTCATCAGTAAGAGAACACCCAACCCACAGTGGTGTAAACAATAAAAGGAACTTGCTAACTATTGTGATGGAAAAAAACCTTCAGATGAGGCTTGACCCAGAGACTCAAATAATGTTGAACAGAACAGTTTCTCTATTCCTATTTCTCAGATTTGACTCCTGTCTTTAGCTTCCTTCTTCAGACAGACCCTGGCTAGATAACTTTCCCAAAGCCCTACAGGTCAGCCCAAACTACGTCATAAACCCAGTCTAAATCTAGCCAGTGAGATCTTTTGACCTCAAAACACTAAAAAAAATGAGGCTGTGAGGCTGTGGCTGGTAAAGCTAATGGCAGTTCCGGGCCACAGAAGAAGACGGTAGTCAGAGAGGTGAGCTAGATAAGAGGAAGAGAACTGAACGGAGCAAGGAGGAGAGTGGATAAAGATTCCTGCGGGGATTGTGGGTATGGAGTGTGGATGCCAGAATGAAGAAGCAAGGGTGTAGGAGGCAGCCACAGTGATGTGAACAGATACCACATGTGTCAGGATCCTAACTGGTGGGAAGAAGTTATGATGGGAGAACCGTCCAATCCTTTGTTTCCCATCAACGCTCCTCTCCGTGTTAAAGCAGCCCGCGCTTGCCTGCTTCAGCATCAGCTCTGCATGAGTTCACCCTTGATTCCTCAGATGCACAGGCAGTGAGCTAGAGAGTGCCCAATTCACCTCCTTTCTCATGTTGTTCCTTAACTAGGCGGAAGGAGTGGGAGGAATACAGCGAAAGGGTTTACTGAGAGAGGACAATGAAATTCGTGGCAACAATCAGAAATGAGGACGAGGCTTTCGATGACAGTGTGGTTCGTTTAATTTCAGACAAAACAGGAAGCTAAATGAAGAGGTTTTTGATCTTGTGAAATTTGGATTAGAGTGGAACTTTTCTTTCTGCATAAAAGTGGCACCAATGCTCTGTAACTGGAGGTAAAGTGTGTGGGTTCTCCAGTGAGGGCAACGTGCAGGGCAGTTTCACACTCTCTTCAATGCTGCCCTCACTACCCACCTTCTGTGACTGGTGACAACCTGGTTTTCAAGGGCTGGAGGGTCAACAGTTGGCCCTTGAAAGAAACATCTTCTCTATGTATGGCTGAGTAGTCCATGAGATTGCAAACACGGCATAGCTTCATCAACCATATGTCTGTGGACTTCCATGTGGCTGGTGGGGCAGATGGGTTCCCTTCCATCATCACTGCCCTCTGGGAATCCCTCTCTCAGAAAACCATCCTTTCTAGGTGAAGACAGGCATTTTCTGGTTACTGATTCATGGCTGGAAGCTCCAGAGGATCCTCAAAGTCCATTTACAGGAAGAAACACTTATGGTGCTATGTTTCCAGATGGCTCTCCCCACAAGGAGCCCATAGCCTGGGGTGATGAGATGTGTCTACAGTTCTTCAGTTCAGTGACAAGGTACTAAACTTGTCAGCACACTGCTATGGAAGAAAAAAAAAGGCAGTAATCAATTCTGCTCAGGAAGGACCAGAGAAGCCAGGGATAGGACACTTACTTAGGCTACTTGCTCTAGAGGGTTCTGGTCTACACCTGTTCCCAGTTCTCATCCACTCCCCCACTTACTAAACACAGTCCAAGTAACTCAGGACCCCTTTCATACATATTTCCATCCTGCTTCCAGGGCTTGTACAAGCCTGTCACCTGGGTTTGTTCTCCCAAGAACAGGCCATGCCAACAGTGTGACCCCACAGGCCTGAGGGGTGGCCTAGATGAGCTGTGGGCTCATCATACATGGGCTACAGTATCCACATACATGCATAAGAGACTCCTTGCATGGCAAAGAAAGACGTAGGGAGAGAAGGGAGCGGAAAGGTGTGGGAGCTAGGTGTCACTTCTTCCTGTTCCTTCTATGGAGGTCAAAAATTGCTATAAAGATATATATGTCAGGTAGAGGGTTAGAACATTTTTTTAAAAGCTACTGAATATTTTGGTGTGTGGTCTTCGGGCCTCCATGTGTACTCTAGACCAGGTCCTGCTGGAGGAAAGGCACCCCAGAAATATAGCTATTTGAGATGGACTTTGAAAGTATCAGACTCTTTTTATGTTCCAGCCACTGAGGGTGATCAGTGGCCTGTTGCTGAGTCAGAGGGTGCATAGGGGGAAAGGCAGCAGATCTGCCCATCAGTGAAGACCCTGGACTGCTGTGGCACTGGGACTCCGGCCATTGGTGGCAGGAAACCTTTGAAGTCTTGACACAATCAGGTGGGGTTTTAGGACAATGACTCTGATGGTAGTGAGGAGACTGGACAGAAAGCAGAGATACTTTAGGTTAGGAGGCCAGTTTGGGAGCTTTTTCAGTGGTCTGTGGGTTGGGGTTTATGGTCCAAACAAAGACCGTGCCAACTTGCTCTCTGCCAGGCATTGGCACTGTCCGAGTGACCACTCTGCTCTCAGCAAAGGCCAGGCTTTTCCTGGGACACAAAGCAGCTCCTGGAGAAGAGCACTGAAGAGACCAGACTAAAGAAATGCCCTGTGTTTGGAAAATAAAATGCTTCCTTATCGAAGAATAATCTATCTAAAGCGCAAAGCACCACTTCCCTATCACATATATGATAAGCTTTAAGAAATACCCATCTTTTCTATCACCATTATAACAAATTTTGAATTATCAGGAAACTATAGCAAGTAATCAACTTTTGTCTAGTTGGTAAAATTGATATCACTTTGTTTACATTGTTCAGGGCGTCTCTTCTCTTCGCTTCTTTTATGCATTCAACTCTGGTCAAGGTGTATATTTTTACCTTGAATCTTCTTTTTTTCTTCCTCTCTCCCTTCTTTCTCTTGTTCTTTTTTTCTTTTCCTCTTTTTCTTTTTGTTTTTCTTTATGAGGCAACAGACATAATATACTCTTGCATGACTTGGGGTGAATGAGTGGAGTTTAGATGAAATTGGCATGGCTGGAAGCACATGTCACAGGGACCTTGGTGCTCCAGGAATAGGACATGGAGTGTAAGGACTGGGAAATGGAATGTTATAGGATGGGGCCGGAAATGTGTAAGCATTTTCCACTCCTAAAAGCCTCGGGTTAAGTGTGCTGCCCTGACCCGGAGCTGCTGGCTGACACTGCTGCTGTGTGTGCCAGGGATCTCTCATGGTTTCTCCGGAAGGGCATACAGTTGCTCCTGATGCACAGACAGCATTTATCGAACTGTCCGTTCATCTGTGCCATTTAAAACTAGCCTAGTCCTTTCCTCTACCAGTACTAGAAATGAATATAAAGTTTAAATTTACATGTGGGATAATTTTACTTATGCTTCATTATGCTGTGTATGGCCCATGATGTATATACATTTAAACATTATGTACCACTATTCACATATATTGGGAAGTATCCAAATGTTACCCTGCAAAATCTTTTACACTTGCTTTTCTGTGATGTGTTCCTCCAATGTTTATTGACTCCCTCACCTTCTGGCCAGGCTCTGTGCTAGGCATTGAGTATACAACAGTGTACAAAATAGAAATGATTCTTGACCTTGTAGAGCTTTCAATCCAGCCTGAAAGACAGACATCTAGACCAGCAATAGGAAGAATCATGGAAAGGACCTGCTCAGAGTCACTTAGGGTATGACTGGAGCTTCAACAGGGGCACTTGGCTGAGAGAAGGAAAGGCTTTTTAAGGAAATAACAGCTAATCCGGGGCCTCTGGAATGACGAGGGGTTATCCAGCAAAATTGGGGCCCTAAGAATCATAGGTAAAGTGAATCAACTGAGTAAAATCACAGATGCAAGGAAACACTTAGCAGATCAAGAAAACTTTCAGCCCTGACCAGTGTGGCTCGGCTGGGTGTGCATCAACCCTCAAGATTCACAGTCAGAGCACATGCCTGGGTTGTGGGTTTGGTCCCCTGTCTGAGCGTGTACTAGAGGCAACTGACTGATGTTTCTCTCTCACATCAACATTTCTCACCCTCTCTTTCTCCCTCCCTTCCCCTCTCTCTATAAATAAATAAATAAATAAATAAATAAATAAATAAATAAATAAATAAATAAAACTTTAAAAAATTAAACATTATTGAAATGTGTGATATACAGCAAGTCCTGAATGAGGAGAGGGTAGAGTAGGTGGGTGAGGAGATAAGCCTAGAAAGATGGATAAGAGTCAGTTCAGAAAAGGTAAGCTAAGCCTCTATCTTGAGAGCAATGGCAAATTAGTGAAGTATTGTAGCAGGAAAGGTCACCATTGTGGCCACGTGTGGGGAAGGGATTGGGTGGATAATACTATAGGCAGAGAGAATAGTTAGGAACCTGTCAAAATGAGCCAAATGCAGAGTGATTGGGTCAATGGTCTCAGCTTAAATGTCCCTGACCCGCAGCCTAAATTGGGGCACTGGGACAGTTTCACAGCACCCTGTATTTTCTCTGCATGAAATTTATTAGTAAATTTTATATACATTTCTGTTGTAATTTTTTGTTTTACTAAATGTCTTAAATGTCTCCTCTACTAGATAGTGAATTATTTCATGACGGCAGGAGCAACTGTAACTCCAACACCTACACTAGTAGTACCTTGTGAATAAGAAGGACTCAGTAAACATTTGTGAACAAGTGAATGGATGGATGAATGCAAATGAGGGAAGTAGACAGATTTATGGAATACTCGAGGGGTAGAGTCAATAGGTCTCAAGGTTGCTGATGAGGGCAAAACAGTCAGTCATCAAGATCAAGTCCCAGATTTCTGGCTTGAGTTTCCAAGCAGATAATGGTGTCACTTATGGAGAAAGGAGACACTTGTTCCTAGACAGGTGGGGAAAGCCAGTCTGGGGCAGGGAGTGGATGGTGAATTCAGCAGGATGAGCTGTGCATCAGGCTCAGTTTTAATACCTGAAGCTACTTTTCAAGTTTATCTTATCAAAAAAGTAAAAAGGCAAACCAACAACAAACAAAAGAAATAAGTATAGTAGAAGTACGGATGAAAACATAGTTTTTACTTTAGTTTTTCCTTGTATTGTTTAGTTTTCCACAGGTTGTCTCTTCTAATTGTTGTATTTTAGCAGACAAAACAACTTATTAAATTATCGGTAGGCAGCATGTCTGTGTAT
>VMDR010017262.1:0-20296 GCA_007922815.1 Macrotus californicus | reverse complement strand
CCTTTTTTTTTTTTTAAATTACTTTATTGTTGTTCAATTACAGTTTGAATTTTCCCCCCACCTCAACCTTTTAAAAATAAGTAATAACATATACTCCATAATATGTATTCAGTTTTTCTTATTTTTTAATTTTTATAACCATGAACATAAATATGCAATAAAATATTTAAAGGTATATGGAATTAATTGTGGAAAATGCCATTCACCATAAGGAAAAAGAAAAGTTATGTGACAGGAAGAAACAACAAAAAGTAACTTTTGTATAAGATTGCAAATTACCTTCATTAATTTCGAAAATTCACAATTTCCTGAGCTTAACAGGGAGCATTAAGAAGAGGATGTGGTTACAGGGTGTCTGTTGGGTTGTCAGAAAAACATGTAACACCAAAACATATGATATTGAAAGATAAGTCGCAGCAGTTTTGTAATGTTTTCATTGTTGCTCCAGTGATGACTTGGAATAGTCCAAAGGAAAGATCATTTCAAATTTCTGAGTGTTTTCAATAAGTGTTGAATGTTTATGTAAAGTGATAATAAAGAGTATTGTGTGAACACATGACCCAGTGGCAATACCAGCATTTTGGCCCAGGAATCACCAAAAGGGGAAGTAGTTTGTTCAACAAACCTCATTTGAGCGCTGACAAAGGATAGGCTGTGGGGCCTGACAAACACTGGACTCTTCTCTTGGTGCTGTCACTTGCAGATGGGAGTCTTAGGAAAGTTACTTAATTTTTCAGTCCTCAATTTTCTTGTCTACAAAATGGGCATTAATAATGGTCTTGTTGAGATGATTAAATAAGATAATATACATACGATTCTTAGTATTGTGCCTGGCACATGATGAGCTTGTGATAAATGCTGTCTACTAGTGTTACGGGCAATGCACTGTACAGTGAGCTAAAAATTACATGTATGGCATGAGTTTTCATTTGAGCCTACACTCCACTCACTCTACGATTCAGGAAAATGCTGCATGTCAGTTGGGCTAGTGGCCAGGTGTAAAAGGAAAATAGGAACCTCCTGGGACAGGTCATAAAACCCTCCTGCTCTCCAAACACAAGGGAGGTCAAGAAGAATGCTAACAAACAGGTCTTGCTCAGCGTCCCCACTTTACTATACTTACCTCATACTCCGTAACCTGCCATATTCTTCCATGACTGTCCATTCCCCATTAAACCTAGCATTAAAATACACAGGGCCAACTATTTTGGAGGATCTGTATTTCCTTACGAAAGATACTGTGTCCCATAAAACTTATAAGAAATAAATTTGTAAGCTTTTCTCCAATTAACATGGTTTTGTCAATTTAATTTTCAGACCCAGCCAGGCACCCTAAAAAGACTGAGGAAAACTTTCCTCCCCTAGGCTAGTCAATCAATATACATTTTGCTGACAAAAAGTCAACAAAATGTTACTTGAATATCTACAGTGTATTGGGCATACACGTGACGCTGGGGATGCAAAGGTCTCGTGCTCATGGAACTTACATTCTTGTTGTGCAGCTCACAGAAGTGGGGAGCACACAACACCAATGTGAAATGACACAATGAAAGGCAAATAACTAGCCATAGGAAAAGGTTCTCATTGATTACAAGGGAGATGTAAATCTCAGTAGCAATCAGATATAATTTTAGACCCATTATTGTTGAAAACATTATTAATTAGAAAAATACCAAGTTTGAGAGGAATTTGTATTTTTATTTTTATCTTTTTAAACATTTTTTATTGTTCAAATGCAGTTTTCTGCCTTTTCCCTCCACCCCTCCCCACCATCCCAGCCCTCCCCACCTCCTTCTCTTGTTTCCACTCCGCCTTGTTTTTGTCAATGTGTCCTTTTTAATTGTTCCTACAAACCCTTTACCCTTTTCCCCATATAATCCCCTCCCCTCTCCCCTCTGGTCACTGTCAGCCTGTTCTCAATTTCAGTGTCTTTGGTTACATTTTGCTTGCTTGTTTGTTTTGTCAATTAGGTTCCTGTTAAAGGAGAGATCATATGGTATTTGTCTTTTACCACCTGGCTTATCTCACTTAGCATAATGCTCTCTAGTTCCATCCATGCTGTCCCAAAGGGCAGGAGCTCCTTCTTTCTTTCTGCTGCGTAGAATTCCATTGTGTAAATGTGCCACAGTTTTTTGATCCACTCATTGACTGATGGGCACTTAGGTTGCTTCTAGCACTTGGCTATTGTAAATTGTGCTGCTATGAACATTGGGGTGCATAGATTCTTTTGGACTGGTGTTTCAGGGCTCTTAGGCTATAATCCCAGCAGTGGAATTGCTGGGTCAAAAGGCAGTTTCATTTTTACTTTTCTGAGGAAATTCAATACTGTTTTCCACAGTGGTTGCACCAGTCTGCATTCCCACCAACAGTGCACTAGGGTGCCCTTTTCTCCACATCCTCTCCAGCACTTGTTTGTTGCTTTGTTTATGATGGCCATTCTCAGTGGTGTGAAGTGGTATCTCATGGTAGTTTTAATTTACATCTCTCTGATGGCTAGTGATGCTGAACATCTTTTCATATGTCTCTGGGCCCTCTGTATGTCCTCCTTGGAGAAGTGTCTGTTCAAGTCCTTTGCCATTTTTTAATTGAGTTGCTTGTCTTCTTAGAATGGAGTCATGTGACTTCTTTTGAGAGGAATTTTTAAGCAATAGGAACTCATATACTATGGGGGGGGTGCATAATGGGGGATTGTAAATTGCTAAAGCAATATCAAAGGACAGATTGTTAATATATAGTAAATTTGAATAAGCACTTACCCTATAATTTGCACTTTTATCTTTAAGTTTATAATATTCATCCAAAATAAAAAACTGCCCTGGCTGGGTGGCTCAGTTGGTTGGAGCATCGCCCCAGTACACCAAAAGTTTGCGGGTTCAATTACTGGTCAGGGCACATACCTAGGTTGTAGGTTCAATCCCTGGTTATGCATACAGGAGGCAACCAATTGATACTTCTCTCTTACATCAATGTTTGTCTCTCTCAATCTCCCTTTCTCTTTCTCTTAAAATAAATAAACATAACCTCCATTGAGGATTGAAAAGACAAAACAAAAGACAAAATAAAAAGCTGTGATGGAATGAATATAGTATGATACCGCTATATAAGGTAAAAACCACACAAAATAATTCTGCGTTTTGCTTAAGGATACATATGTTTACTGTGAAATTATACAAATATGTAATGAAATGATAGAACACCAAATTCAGGGTAGCGCTCAATTCTGGAGGGAAAGGTGGGGGAGGCATATAAGGCAGAGATGTAAATGCATTGGCAATGATTCATTTCTTCAGCTGGATTGTGGGTATTCCTGTGCCTTCTGAGCTACTCTTTAGTCTATGCATATTCTTTGCATGTCTTATGTGCTGAAAACAAAGTGGGAATACCCCAAGTTCAATTAATGTCAGAAAGGCATGACTGGAATGTTATTGTAACTAAAAAGCAGAGGACTAATGAATGGTATTCCATTCTCTCAACACAAGGAATGTCTTAAACAGTTGAGCTATTCTGTGGAGTATCTATTAAATGAAAGCAGCAGAACCAGATATTTGCATTGAATCTGGAAAGTCCGCAGGGGAGAAGATTCAATAACTGACTTGACTTAGAACTAAGTCTGTCCTTTCAGAGAAATATATGGTGTGCTCATTAATAATGATACTTGTCACTGCAAAGTAACAAACATAAAAGCAGGACTCTCTTCTGTGTAGACCACATGCACCATGAAGGCCAGGATTATGTCTGCTTAGTTTCCCTTTGTGTCCTCAGCACACAGTGCCAAGGCTGACACGTGAGAAACACTAATTCTTTTATGAAAAACGGGAAAATGTATCTTTTGAGTTTGAGATTCAGCCAACTTCGGATATATTTAACATTTTAATTCCTAAACTGAAGACCAGGCCTTGGAATGGATGACCTTGCCAAGATCAGGTGAGGAGCCTGTGGACAGGCCAGTTTCCCTAAACTATATCTCTTTGGCATAAGAATTATTTTGAGCTGAAAGTACTTGAAAAATGGCAAATACTCAATTGTTGTAAGTCCCCTCCTCAAGAATTTCATCAACCAGGTAAGACCTGGGGGAGTGTGTCTGTAGAAGCTGCAGCACACCGCGTGCTCCAGGCACATGGCCCCTAGATGAACCCTACATTGTTATCCCGAAGCAACCAAGGCAATGGGGCCAAAAGGAATGCCAAGTACCATTGTATAAGAAAAATCACTATAACAACCAAATAAAAAACATTGTTATACAACCATGATTTAGTAGCTGTCATATAATCATACTAAATAAAAGGCAGCGACTCCAGTGATTGGGGGCCGTTGGCCATTCACCTGCTCTGGTGTCTTATTTTCTCTCTCCGCCGACTGCCCTTTCATGACAGGAGAGGGGACCAGAAGTCTAGAAGATAACCACACCTTGATACACATTGTTACAAACCACCATATCTCCCACCTATTCTTCTAAGGGCTCATTCATCTACTTTCCAAATCATTTACTCTCCCCTAAGAGTCCTCACCCTCCCTCCCCTTCCCCCCTACTGCGGTAGTATATAAAATTCTGAAATTTCACTGTTTTGGGGGTATTCACTTTTTCTTTCTGTGATGCCTACAGGCTCGTAATATTAAGAATTAATAAATTGGCATACTCTTTCTCCTGTTAATCTGCCTGTTGTGAGTTTACTTCATTGTTCCAGCTATCAAACCTACAAGGGTAGAGGGAAAGTCTTTCTTCCCCCACCTTCTTCAGGTAAAATGTCATTCTCACTCTTCTCCCTGCTTCTTCTCTTCCTCTTCCCTCTTTCCTCCTCCTCCTTCCCCCTCTCAAACTCTGCATACTTTAAACTCCAACATTTTTTACTTGTAATTCTGAAAATGCAAGGGAGGAGAATTTTGAAATAGAAAGTTACTGCAGTCCATTGGTTCATTGATTGAACTTCACACCTGAAAGAGACTACAGTGCTTAGTAGTTAAAAGAGTTCATTGCTTAATCTTAAGACCTGCCCAAATGTTTCAAAAATAGTTTGGCTACTAGTGAATGAGCCCTTACAAAAAACTGTTGACTCTGAAGATGTGTTTCTGGTAGAATGCCAATGGGGAGTGGCTAATGCAAAAAGCATTAGAGCTAAGCTTCTGAGCTAAGATGATGGATAGAACACATCAATTTAACATTGTTCCCTCCCTAAAATCAATGTGGTATTAAGGGGAAAAAAAGACACAAAGGCACAAAGGTGGTGAGGAGGTCTACAACAATAAACCTTTGGAAGCTAGGAAACAAATGGATTGCCAACTAACTTAGAAGAATGGAGAAAGCTGAATTCTATAGCAACAGTGTAGACAATTGAAAACAGACATGATTGTGTTGCAGAATCACCCACAGATTTAAATCCTTCCCCCGTCCTCTCCCTACCTCCGTGGTACTAAATGACTGTTTCTCCCTGACTCCAGTAAAAATTGCAGTCTCTGGAGAGGATAAAAATGAAAGTCTAGACAAGGGAACAGCAGGCACAGTTGAGGGCTTCGGTACCATGCCAAAAGGAGTTTCGGTAATCACTTGCATCCTGAACGCTAAAGCTTCACCTCCTGCTCCACGGCTCTCCTCAACTATTGGGTCCCCAAACCATGGCAGCCAGATCTTTGCCCCTCTAAGACAGATTGTCAACTCTTTCTCTGGAGAAATGTGTGCAACCCAAGAGAGAGGAAGTAGAGAAACTGACTTTGGGAATTACCCAACCAATAAATGGCTCATGAACTCAGAATACAGAAAAGCTCTCCATGTGCTCAGAACTTCCAGGCAGCATTTATTCAGGAGCAGAAAACCAAAGATTATCGGAACTCCAGAGGAAGTGTCTATCATGCAACATAAAGACCAAACAAGCAGAGAAAGCACCATGGAGAAAACAGCACATGTAGATGAAAGAAAACTTTATATAATTGTGTTCAGTCAAAGCTCTGGAGAAGAAACCACCAAAGAAATCTGTTCTGTTTATTGTCGTAAACAATGACCACCAAACTCTGTTTGTTAGAAATGTGCCGAGAAAGGGAGACCCTGGCGGATGAAGACTTCCAACTGGACTCACTGAGAAGCTTTGGAACCTGAGTTTTATAAAGTTTGGTTGGGGAGGAGTTAGTGAAAGGATGGTTTGGGGGCGGAAGTTGGCAAGGGTGGGGGAGGGGCAGGAAGGAAGGGTGGGGCTGAACAGGAAAGAACTGGTGGGGTTTTGCAAGCCAGTTGAGTGCCTGACAGCTTTGATAGGCTAGGCGAGGCCGCTTGTGAAAGAGTCTGTGGTTTTATCTGTGCTGAGCACAGAGGTGCAAGCTGAGCTGTTGCTAAAATAGTTTGCCTATTTTGCAAATTGTGGTTTTTGGGCAATGTTTCTGTTTTCAAGTTGTGGTTTTTGTAGTTTTCCACTTCTCAGTCCTGAGAGAGGTAAGAGAAGATACCGCATCCTTAAAACAAGAACAAGACGTTCTTTTTAGAAAGAGGAACATTCATGCTTGGTTGGTAACTCAGTTGGTTAGAACATCCTCCCACCAAGGTTGTGGGTTCAGTCCCTGGTCAGGGCACATACAAGAGTCAGCCCATGAATGCATGAATATGTGGAGCAACACATAGATGGTTCTCTCTCTCCCTCTCTCTTTCTCCACCCCCTTCTCTCAAATTGATTAAATAAATAAATAACTTTTTAAAATATTTTACTTATTTACTTTCAGAGAGAGGGGCAGGGAAGGAGAAAAAGATGGAGAGAAACATCCATGTGCGAGAGAAACATTAGTCAGTTGCCTCTCACATGCCCCGAACCAGGGACCTGGCCCACAACCCAGGCATGTGCCCTGACAGGGAATTGAACTGGCAACTCTTCAGTTTCCAGGCCAGCAACCACTCCACTGAGCCATACCAGCCAGGGCATAAATAAATATTTTTATGAAGAGTAACATTCCTAGAGCAAAAAAGAGCTTTTAGAAGTTAAAATTATAAGAAATGAAAACTTAATAAAGAATTGAAAGATAAAATTAAGGAAATTATGTAAAAAGGAAAAAGGAGATATAGAATAGGAGAAAAGGGATGAGAACATTAAACCTGTCTATGAAGTTCAGCGGCCAAATAATGGAATTCTCCAGAAGATAAAACAGATGGGGAGAAATCAACAATAAAATAATTCAAGAAAAATCCCCAACTGAAAGACCACAAATTTCCAAATTGAAAGAGTCCATCATAACAGATTTAAATTGTTCTACGCCAAAGCATACGATTGTGAAATTTAAAACATTTAGGACAAAAGAGGAGATCCTCTGGCCACCAGGAGAAGAGATGAGAGGGAACAGGGCGCAAAAAGGAAGAACTGGAATTAAAATTGCTTTGTACTTCTCAACAGCATCATAATGTAGGCGAAGCAAATGCTTTCTTCCACCCTCGTCGGGTCCCTGGCTGGGCCTGAAAATTAAACTGATGAAGACAGATTAACAGAAGAAAAGCATCCACATTTCATAGGATGTTTACATGTACATGGGAGACTTCACAGGAGAATGAAACCCTGAAGCAGTGGTCAGAGCGGGAAGCTTGTATATGTTTTAGACGAAGAGAGGACAAGTCTGTGAAGAAGGACAAGACAAAGAGGCTTGGGCTACGGGTAGGAAATCATGAAACCCTCTGGGCCCTAAATTCCCTCTCTTTGGTGGTAAGAATGTCTCTTTTCCTCTTGGTACAGGGAGGGCACCTTGTATGTAGGAGATTTATCTCCTGCTTTCAGGGAAGAAAAATTGAGGAGGGGCGGTGGTCAGAGTGACATTCCAGCTAATGCTGTTTTTCAAACTCCATCGAAAATATTCAATATGTGAAAGTGCCATATTTAGGGTAGCACATTCTGAACCCCATTATTAAGAAGCTAGAAGACAGTTACAGCAATGCTTCAAAAATTTTGAAGGGAAATTTATTTCAACAGACAACTATGCGGCCAAATCATCAAACAACCAACCGCTAGTGTACAGAAAGACTTGCAAAGGGTGAAAAAATACTTTCTATACTCGCTTCCTAAAGACATAACTGGAGGGTATGTGCCGCCAAAATGAGAAAACTAGGAAGGTAGAAGGTATGCAATACAGGAAATGGAAAAGAGGCGAACGTGAATGCTTGAGATAATAGTGAGAGAAAAACCACAGGATGGAAACCGGGTGTAGAAGGCAGCTGATTCAGATTGGGAGTAGTACAACTCAAGGGACAGATATGTTGAGAACGTCATCCCCGTGTTTAACCTGAGGTCAGAATCTTGTCTGCTCCTGGCTGGTTTCTCTATTGCTTGCTCCTTCTCCCTGGCTGCCTGGATCATCTGAGAATAGGCCACAGTTAGCTAGAAGTAGAAAATAGAGAACATTCCATGCTTCCTGACCATATTCCTTCCGGATGTCCATTCCTGGGCCTACACTACAACCCTGTGTATGTTTTTCAGGACTCATGACCTTGTCCCCAAACTACCCCAAATTAGGCTCTTATAAACTCTTAGAAGACACTCAGTTTGCCTTGGACATTTTCAACAGGGACAATATTGCATTTTTCTTATCCAGGTAGCTTTCTTCTTGCTACTCAGTGTTTCACAACCAAAAAGTACAGTACATTTTTCCTTAATGTATGATAAATAACAAAAACATTGAATTATTTAAGATTAGGGGTCTTGTGATTACCAGAATAATGAAATGACCAAGTGAATGAGTCTGGAGAGTTAGCTTGCTGGGAATTCCAGGCAGCAGGGAAATAATTGTTAACTATTTCATATCATATTTATATCATATTTATCATCATTAAAAGGTTTTTTTACCTAATGTTGTTTAGAGATACAAAAGCAAATTGTGAAAGTTATAAAGAAAACCAAGGAAATGATTAATATAAAAATCTGGAGAGAAGGACCAGGTGAGTGTTTCCTTTGGGTGGAACGGAGGGAGATATAGGCAAATTCCCCAGTGAAATCAGAACTTTCCTCCTTAATTTGTAATTGTTGTCTATCTAAATCCAGGTGTTCCTGCACAGGCACCTGCCTGGCACGCGTCTGCCTCAGGTCTGCCAGTAGTGTGTGGGTTCTTGACTTCATGGAGGAAAGATTTCACAATGTGAGTCCATGTGATTTTGAGTGTACATTTGTTAAGGCTGGGGAGAGTGAAAGAAAAAAAAGACTCGGGGTTGGAAGAAGTAATAGGAGACAGCCTGGGCAGGGCTGCATTGGCTCCCTGGAAAAGTTATAGGAAAGGAATGAGCCAAGTCAGGGCCATGGTTAGCTCCCCTGGAAGTCAGAGAAAGGGGCCCTGGAGACGGAATCGGGGGTAAGCCCAGGTGGAGATGTCACTGCCTTCTGCTCCCCTGGCTGCGAGTCTCTTTGGGACCCTTAGGGTTTAGGAGGAAATAAATGGTTCGTGCAGGGAAGGGGCATGCATGGGTGTGCTCTAAGGTGAGCCCGAGCTGCATCTTCGCTCTGAGGGCTTTTTATCTTTTTTCTGTGGGTGAGAATCTTAGGGGAGGGTTTTAACAGAATATTCATTAGTTTTCCAGCTGCATTTTTAAAATATGCTGATACATCAAAATGAACACATAAGGGTTTTGGGAATTTTCTTATAAACTCTTAGAAGACACTCAGTTTGCCTTGGACATTTTCAACAGGGGCAATATTCCATTTTTCTTATCCAGATGGCTTTCTGGCCCATTATACTACTGTTTTACTTTTATCTTGAGTCTCTCTGGCTTTTAACAGGGTTTTTGTTATTTGATCCCCTGACTTCATTTGTCCTTGGGTTTAGCTGGCACAAATGACATTAATTGGGTGTTTGTTCTTTATTTTCCCAGGCCAGGAAGATTTAAGCTATGTATTTTTGGTTAGGGAGGAGAGGTATAAGCGTCCTTGGTTAGAAGAGATAAGTTTTACTGGCTCTAAATTGCTCAGACCCTTGGCAGCCCTGTTTGATTTTCTTATCTCAGTTTCCCTGTTCCACTTACTCAGGAATTTTCCTAGCTTCTTACTATCCTGCCTCACTAGAAGACCACCAAAAAGCCCCACTGATCAAGCACAGCTAAGTTTATTAGACTCACTACAGTAAGGAAAGACACCACTTTGACAGAATCTTAGCATCTCAAAAGGAAAAGTCAGAAGACAATATTTGTAGGGTTTTAAGAGCAGGGCAAGATGATTTTATAATGGACCTCAAAAAATGGGGTTAGACAAAGTGTGCCCCATAGTAGTTTTAATTGTTTAGGAAACCCAGATAAGGGTTTTAAGGTAAGTATTGACCAGTAAGCTTGATGAATAAGCTATGTTAGTTGGTTCATAGTTTTATTTTCTATAAGTATTTCTTAGAATATCAAACTTATTTTTGCTTGAGCCTAGCATTATCTAGCACAAAAGCACAAAAGAATGCTTCATTCCAGAACTTTTGAACACAAAGATAGGGAAATATGTTGGTTTTAGTTATCATAACTATTATCTAAGATCCAAATAAGAGAGACTGAAGAATGTTGGGATATTTTTATTGACGTTATAATTCCCATTGGCGTCATGCTAAGGGACTGTACCCAATCGCAAGTCTGACTCATAGTTGGAAACATTTACAAATATTTTTCTAGATGACTCCCTGAATACATTATGATATCTTCTATAAGAGCATAACGCCAATTCTAGCAAGACTTTTCTGGATCTTAATAGCCAACACAATAATCAACACTTTGTCTAGGGTATTAAGAAGGTAAGTCCACAAGAATACAGATGAGGGCACTGACTTGTGTGGCTCAGGGAGTTGGGTGTTGTCCTACAAACTGGAATGTCACCAGTTTGATTCCTGGTCAGAGCACATGCCTGGGTTGCAGACCAGGTCCCTGGTATGAGAGACACCCAATTGATGTTTCTCTCCCTCTATATCTTTCTCTCCTCCCCTCTCTCTAAAAACTAAATAAATAAAATCTTTTTAAAAAATGTGTGAGCTTGGCATTATTCCACAGTGCTTATATTGCACATGGCCTCTGGATTTAGAAAAACTTTGGTTCAAATCCTTGTTCTACCATTTAGTTGCTGCCCAGTCTTGGGGCAATTACTTACCAATTCTGAACTTTAGTTTTTGCATCTGATAAATGGGGATGATCATATTATCTATGCACTGTGTCACTGAGCATGTTAAATGACTTAAAGAATGTAAAATATTTAGTATCCTGCTCAGTAAATATTAGTTAATGGTAGTTTCAATGATTCCCTAACAATATCCTAAACTTGTTAAAGGTAAAACTCTTTAAGAGAGAAGTCAAAGCCTTTTTAAATCTGGATCATGCTCATCTCCTCAAGTTTTACCAAACTGTGTAGAGTTTCTTCCACAAATTATAATGTTCTTTGGGTCTCTGTCTTTTTTTAAATAATTTTTTTAAGACTTTATTTATTTTATTTTTAGACAGAGGGGAAGGGAAGGAGAAAGAGAGGGAGAGAAATGTCAAAGTGTGGTTTCCTCTTGCATGCCCCTCACTGAGGACCTGGCCCAAAACCCAGGTATGTGCCTGGACTGGAAATCGAACCAGAGACCCTGTGGTTTGCAGGCCAGCACTCAATCCACTGAGCCACACCAGTCAGGGTTGGGTCTCTGTCTTGTTCATGCCTATGCCTCCTCTACTCCTGGAGTGGCCTTCTTTTCTTGGGATTTACTATCCATTCCTTAGGGCATAGCTCTGGAATTACTTCTCCTCTGAAGTCCCCACCTGGGTTAAAATGAACATTGCATGTACTTGTCATAATTCCTGTTTATAACTTTCTGCATCTTTGCATTTATGATTTAGTCTGAGTCTTGTGAGCTCTTTGAGAGCAGAGCTTGTCTTATTCCTATTTTGAACGCCAGAGGCTAGTGCAGTGATTTGTACCTGATAGATTTCAGTGAGGTTTCCTAGCTCATGGATGGCAATCTTCTAGATGTCCGGTGGTCTGGATGATGGTTTCCAGGTGGTCTGGATAATGAAATATTCTTTCTTAAGCACGACAAGCAGTTATCTGTAAGAGATATAGATATCCCCAGCACATGAAATTCTTTCTTAAGTCTTTCAGAGGTTTATCTATGGTATTTAGGTACTACCAGTCACTGGCAGACAACTGAAAGTTCAAAAGTTTAAGTTCTCAGGCTAGTTAAAGAAAGAATAGAATCATTTCTTCATGCTTCAATCTACTTGATTTTAATAATTTAGCACCTTGACAATAGTGATTCCACTTTTTTTTTAATCTGGTTTCCTCAAGACCTTTCCTTGTATAAGTTTTCACAATTTATAAGGCAATAAATTGGAAGTTTCTACAACCTCCTCCTTGGGTTTGATTAATTTGCTAGACTGACTCCCAAAACTCAGGAAAACAGTTAGTTCTAGTTTACCTGTTTAATACAAAGAATATTAAAGGATATGGATAAACAGCCAGATGAAGAGCTACACAGAGCAAGATGTGTGGGAAAGGTGGGAAAGTGTGTAGAGTTGCTATGGCCTCTCATCTCCCAGCAGCCCCGTGTGTCCAACCTAGAAACTCCTTGAGCCCTGAAGTTCAGGCTTTGGTAGGTAGGCATGATTAAATCATTGGCCATTGGTGATTGATTCCATCTTTAACCACTCTCCCTTCCCCAGAGATGGGAATGTGAGGTCAGACTGAAAGTCCCAACCCGTTACTCACTTGATTGGTTTCCCTGGACACTCTGGGGGCTTTCCAACAGCTGCCTCTTTAACATAAACAGGCCTGGTTGAGAGGGACTTGTTATATGAGTAACAAAAGACACCCATTTTGACTTTCATTATCCTGGCATTATTTCAGGAACTGTGAATACCACTAAATATTATAGTAAAAGATGCCTCTCTAGTTCTTATATTGGAAATTACAAGGATTTTGCCAGAAACAGTGGAAAACCAAATGTATACTTTTTATAATAAATCACTGTATCATGCTGACACAATCAGATTTGTGATTTAGAATCTAAATTAGATGAATCACCTTGATTGTAAAAAGGGTAGATTATGTGGAGGCAGATGTAGTCAGGGAGGGCTATCGTGATAAAGGGCAGGTACCCAGGAAGCCCTTAATAATTTAGTGATGATGATGATGAAACATTACAGTTAGGTGACCAGTTTTAATACTTGCTTATTTTTCATAGTGCAAAATAACTTCTAACTAATGAGTATGCCTTTTTAAGTATGTCCTCCATTTCTTGGACCAGTCTCAGTTAGTTATCTTTTGACTTTTGCTTTCATTCTCAATGGTGACCAGGTTTGGACAATTATTTATAAAATCCTCATACAATTTAGGCAATATTTGCATAGGACACCCAAAATGACTAATGATTTTGCAGTTGAATGTGTTAAACAGAAAATCACAGGCCCAAAATGGTATACTTGTGATGAAAGCCCATGATACCAAACCAAGATTTCATACCTGGTCTAATTGCAGTTTCAACCTCTCCCAGAAACATAATCATCAATCAGCTGAAATTTCCTGATCAATTCTAGTGAGGTAATCTGCCTGATAAACCCCCCTGCTTTCCCCTAAGGAAAGGTGCTCTTTCTTGAAATAATTCATTCTTTTAATTTGTTAGTCCCACCTTAATCTGTTACCCACAGACAGGGGACTTGGCCCTGAGCTGGTCTGCCTAGGGCCAACCAATAGTATGTGGGTTCTTTTTTTTTTTTTAAGATGCTGAATGTTTATAATAACTCTGTATTTTTATTTCTTTTTTAAAATGTACTTTATTGATTATACTATAGGTGTCCCAATTTTTTCCTTTTTGCTCCCTATTCTCAGTACTCTCCTTCCCTCCAGCAATCCCTCCCTTTAGTTCATGCCCATGGGTCGTGCATATAAGTTCTTTGGCTTCTCCATTTCCCATACTATTCTTGACGTCCCTCTCTCTATTTTGTTCTTACCATTTATGCTTCTTATTCCCTGTACCTTTCCCCCCATTCTTTCCCTTACCCCTCCCAACTGATAACCCTGTAAATGATCTCTGTATCTATGATTCTGTTCCTATTCTGGTTGCTTACTTAGTTTGTTTTTTAGATTTAATTGATGATAGTAATGAACTTCTTGCCCTTTTAATGTTTATAGTTTTTATCTTCTTTTTCTTAAATAAGTCCCTTTAACATTTCATATAATAAGGACTTGGTGATAATGATTCCTTTAGCTTTACCTTGTCTGAGAAGCACTTATATCTTCCCTTCCATTCTAAATGATAGTTTTGCTGGATAGAGTAATCTTGGATGTAGGTCCTTGCTTTTTTCATCACTTTGAATACTTCTTGCCAGTCCCTTCTTGCCTGCAAAGTTTCTTTTGAGAAATCAGCTGACAGTCTTATGGGAACTCCTTTGTAGGTAACTCTTTCCTTTTCTCTTGCTGCTTTTAAGATTCTCTCTTTGTTTTTAACCTTTGACATTTTAATTATGATGTACCTTGGTGTGGCCCTCTTTGGGTCCAACTTGTTTGGGACTCTCTGTGCTTCCTGGACTTGTATGTCTATTTCCTTTGCCAAATTGGGAAAGTTTTCTTTCATTATTTTTCAAATAATTTTTCAATTTCTTGCTCTTCCTCTTCTCCTTCTGTCACCCCTATGATTCAGATGTTGGTATATTTAAAGCTGTCACAGAGATTCCTAAACCCATCCTCATTTTTTAAAATTATTTTTTCTTCCTGTTGTTCTGATTGAATATTTTTTCCTTCCTTGTGTTCCAAATCATTGATTTGATCCTTGGCTATCCACTGTTGGTTCCCTGTAGATTTTTCTTTATTTCACTTAGTGTAAACTTCATTTGTTCCCTTATATTTTTGCTGTACTCAATGAGTTCGTTGAGCATCTTGATGACCATTTTTTTGAACTCTGCATCTGATAGTTTGGTTATCTCCATTTAGTTTAGTGTTTTTCCTGAAGTTTTGTTCTGTTCTTTCATTTGGGCCATATTTCTTTGTCTCCTCAATTTGGCAGCCTCCTATGTTTTTTTTCTGTGTATTAGGTAGAGTTGCTTTGACTCCCTGTCTTAGGAAAGGAACCTAGAGCCCTGGTTGGTGTGGCTCAGTGGATTGAGTGCTGGCCTGCAAACCAGAGGATCACCAGTTCAATTATCAGTCCAGGCACATGCCTGGGTTGCTGGCTGGGTCCCCAGTGAGGAGCGCGTGAGAGGCAACCACACATTGATGTTTCTCTCCCTCTTTCTCCCTCCATTTCCCTCTCTCTAAAGGTAACTAAATAAAATCTTTTTTTAAAAAAAGGATACTGTAAATTGTATGGGGCAGAGCCTTAGGTAATTGCCAGGGATGGGACAACCTACTTCACTACTTTGTGGCTCTGTGTTGGGGGAGGGCTTGGAGAAGGGACAGTGCCACTGCCTAGCTTTTGGAGGGTTGCTTAACACTCACCCTATTTCCAGTCATTTCAACCATTCCCCATATGTGACTGGTACCCTTCCAGCTGTTGCCCTGGTGGTGAATCCCAGAGTGGATGGGTTTGCATATGTTCTAAGTCCCTGTGGGCCCTTTACATGGACTCTCCTGAAAATCTGGCAGTTTCTTCTGCCACCCCAACCCCACTGGTTTTTATATCCAGAAGTTATGGGATTTATCTTACCAGTGCTGGAACCCTGGGCTGTGAGGTCGGGCCTGCGGCTGGAATCTTTCCCAATTTTTATCTACCGCACATGAGTGTGGGACTGCCTATTGGGCGGCTGCTCGCTCTCCACACCACGCTGCATCTCTGCGCCTCTCCACCCATCTCTGTGATTCTACCCTTCCTACCCACCTGGATCAATGTGGCTTCTTTAAATCCTTTGTTGTTCGACTTCCATAGAGCTCAATTTTATGATAGTTCTGGTTGTTATTTGTTCTGAGATATAGCTGTAATTCTCTCTGTGGTTGCACAAGGAAGTGAAGCATGTTTACCTATGCCTCCCTCCATCTTCACTGGGAGTCTAGTGTGTAGGTTCTTGACTTCGTGTAGGAAAGATTTCACCATGAGTCCAAGTGACTATGGAAATACATTTATTAACGCTGGGGGCAGTGAAACAAGGAAGTGCTTACCATAGAAAAAGCAATAGCAGAACCCAGGTAGGGCTACCTTAGCTCACTGGGTAGTCAGAGAAAAGGGGTCTTTGGAGATAGGTTCAGGGGGTTAGACTGGGATGAGATGCCACTGCTAATTGCTCCCCTGGTCACAAGTCTTGTGGGAACCCTTAGAGTTTAGGAGAAAAACAGCAAGAGACCCAAGACATGGGCATGCTCTAATGAGAGTGTTCCATGTGACCTTTGTCTTGAGGCTTTTTATCTTTCTTTGGCTGGCTGGAATCCTAGGGGAGATCCCAGGGTAGGGTCTTTACAGAATATTTATGAGTTTTTCACGCGTGTTGTTCAATATGTTGGTTCATCAACATGTGCATGTAGAGGGTGAGAAGTTATTTTCTGGTTAGTTTTATTTTCAGAGAAAATCACCAAGAGCATCATTGATGAAGGACCAAGACCAAGTCTGTTGCATCCTGGGATGGTTTGGAATGTGTAAACCATTTGCTCCTAGGTGTCTTTGGTTGAGGAAGATTAAAAACCTTATGATTCATTAGCTGGCTCTAAGTTGCTCAGACTGTTAGGCTTTGTTTAATTATTTTGTCTCAGTTTCCCTTTTCCACTTGTCAAGAAATTTTCCTAACTTCTTACTATTCTGCCTCATGTTCCTTCAGGATCTGTGGTCTCCACCAATTGGTCAGCACCAGGTCAGGGCATCATTAATCAGTACAGCTGGTCCTGGCATCACTTACCAAGTTTTGCTGCTTTTCTGGGCCTGGTGCTGATGTTATCTCTAGGGAGGGAAGGTCAGGGGATCCAAACCACATGACTGGTGATATGCTAAGTAAGGAAAGGTTACCCTCAGGGCAAGGTTTTTGTTTTCCCAGTTTTGCCCATTGCTAGGAATCAAGGCTTTTTGCTCTGGTGTGACCTTCTGTACCTGGCCCATTGTCCTTGCTCTGCTCGCATCTGTCTAACTGCTTACCACAAATCCACTCTCTGACCTTCTTAGTCTCATTCTCTTTCTGCCTACAAAAACCTTCCATTTGTATAACCCATGGAATGCCCTTCCACTTGGTAGATGGGTTGCTGCTGCATTCAAAAATCATCTAATTAAAGCCAATTAGATCTTGAAATTTACTTGGTTGAATTTAAAAAAAATAAATAGTGGGTGAAAAAGGGATTCTATGAACATAACCTCACAGGATAATCTGGTCATAAATTCCTAATTGGCCAGGTCATGGTAGGTAATCAAGTCATAGGCATATAACTTTTTTTAGCCAAAGTTCATCTTTGCCTTAAGCATCTGTCTATTATTCTTATGCATCTAGGTTAACACACCTTTGAAATACCCACCCTTAGGAGAGTACAGAATCTAATTAACTCTCCTGTAATCCAATCCCCACCTTGCTTTCTCTCATCTTCCTGTGACCTTCCTTAGGTCTCCTCCTTAATTCCAAATTGTCATTCTGAGAAGACATTTTTCTCAGTCTTGAGATATTGCTTCTCTGTGTATCCTCTGTTTGGCTCAAAAAAAACACAACTCATAAAAGTTCTCTACAGGTTTGGATCTTCTTATAAGGACAAACTGTTTCATCCTAACTTATCTTCTCACTGTCTGCATGACTTTACCTCCCATTACTATTTCATTTGTGAAATATACATTAATGGGCTTTCTTAGGGTGGTCAGTGACGTAGGCTGTGAAAGAATTCACCATGAGAAGAAAGTGTAGAGAATAAAGCTTTTATTCACTCTCCAACAAAGGAGAGGGCCATGGTGTGGAGAGATACAGCACCATTGAGGGATGGGGACTTTGAGCTTTTATTGGATTATAATTGGATTAAAAAAGGGTGGGACAGTTGCTGTTGTGTGGCCCCTGGGCTGTTGGGTGTTGTAACACAAGGCTGCAGTTTGTTCCAATGTTATCTCCAGCTTGTGGCTGCAGGGAGTGGTTATTTACATTCTGTTCTTGCTTTCCAGTAATTTCCAGTCCTGGGGACAAGCTCAGGAGAGTAAAACAGCAGTCATGGTTAACAAGGTCATAGGCCTGATAGGCAAATGGTGCCACCATAGCAAATGGCACTGGCTTTGTCCTTTCAAGGTTGGAAAAGTAGGTTTATAGTTGTTTGTATGAAAAATGATATAATAATAGATAATAATACAAGAATAAACTCTGTATTTTGCTGTAAACCTACTTTTGCCCACGCCTATAATTCATACCCTCAGTAGATATAGGTTGTCAAGACCCCTTCCTACATTAACCCCTAAGTCAATATGGGATTTTTGTTTGTTTTTCAGTCAATAATTTTAAAACTTGGATTGAAACTCATAGTTTAAGTTCATTTTTATCACTGCCCAGTATAACATACATGCACATATAATTGAAACAACTTTCATAATTCCAATATAATCTTGCAATGCACTTTGATATTTCATATTCTATTCATTTCTGTTATATTCTAATCCACTCAATTCTACTTCATTTTTTAAAGTTCTGGTCAAAACCCACCATGTCAATTTTGTTAACCTAAAAATAGAGAAGTCAAGGTGAGAAACAAGTGTTTGAGATCCAAAAAGAATTGCAATGCCGGGAAGGATATAGGCCAAAACACATGGTGTTCTGAGTAGGAGGCAAAGTCAAGGGGGATTTCTGAGAAAGGGAAAGGGAACGGTAACATCGACAGGAGAAAGGCATTGCTGTAGGTGTAGGTAAGCTAATGTAGTGACACTAATTCTAAGCCATGTTTTAAACTTTCAGTTGAGTAGTCATCAATCATAATATCTGCTTTCTTGTTATCTTTGCAAACAATTCTTTGGGGCCAATGTTAGTTGAGACCCAGGCCAAAGATTATGTTGTCCTGTTTTAACATTCCAAAGGTTTGAGGCATAAGACGTGCAAACAGCTCCTCTGGGATGGCAGCTCTGGCTCCATTTTAAAGGGGCTCCGTTGATGTTACTTTTTTAAATACTTTTTACACTTAGCTGCATCCCACATTTGCCATCTGTAATATTTTTTATAATCATTAGATTCAGCATATTACAATTTCCATTCTGAATTCTTAATTTGTGTCTTTCATAACTTCCTAGGACAAGGAAAATTTCTAGTTATCATTTTATTGTCTGTTTATGACTTAATAGTATTATAGTCAGGGAATGTCACATATATGATTTCAATTGGGTGAGCTTTTTTTAAAAAAAAAATATTTATTTATTTTTAGAGAGTTGGGAAAAGGAGAAAGAGAGGGAGAGAAACATCAATGTGTGGATGTCTCTCACACACACCCCAGTTAGGGGCCTGGCCCACAACCCAGGCATGTGCCCTGTCTGGAAATCGAACTGGCAACCCTTTGGTTCACAGGCCTGAGCTCAATCCACTGAGCTACACTAGCCAGGGAAACGTTGACTTTTTGTTCCACTTATTTATGCATTCATTGGTTGTTTCTTGTTATGAGCCCTGACTGGGGATCAAACATATAGGGATGATGCTCAAACCAACTGAGCTACCCAGCTAGGGCTATAGGCTATGATTTTAGATATATATAAAGTAAATTCATACCTAGGGACAAAATACATATAACTACAATGGCAAAGAGACTATCATAAAACATCAGGAGAGAAAAGAGATAATTTTCAAAGAACCAGATTACAATGGTTTAGGGATGAATAAAATAAAGATAAAAATTTTATCTTTAGCCTCCACTGGTGTGGCTCAGTGTATTGAGTGCTGGCCTATGAACCAAAGGGTTGTCAGTTCGATTCCCAGTCAGGGCACATGCCTGGGTTGCGGGCCAGGTCTCCAGTAGGGGGCACTCGAGAGGCAAACACACATTGATGTTTCTCTCCCTCCTTCCCTCCTTTCCTTTCTCTAAAAATAAATAAATAAAATATTTTAAAAATGTTCATTGTTTATTGTGCTGAGAGTAAGTAACTGACAAGCTGGAATTCTAAACCCATTGAAAATATCTTTCAAGAATAAAGGCAAATAAAATCAGTTTCAGAATAATAAAATTGAGTCTCTAAGATAGAAAAAGCTTAGCCAAAAGGAAAATTATCTCAGATAAAAGGTCTAAAATACAAAAAGAAACAAAAGGTGAAAATGTAGTAAATGTTTGGATAAATCTAAACAAATATCACTATAAAACAACAGTAATGTTTAATGATACTTAAATTTAAAAGAAAAAATCCAACATAATATTAAAATATATGATAGATTTATCTTCTGGAGGAAATAAAGATATTGATTAACTTTAGACACTGTTATCTAAGTAATTTATAAGGTAACTGTCAC